>JAOANR010000007.1:59424101-59694904 GCA_030278955.1 Hygrophila difformis | reverse complement strand
TCTCATGCAGTAAATTCAAGTCACGACATATGAATTTCGAGGCCATCTATGATTGTAACACCCCGGATTTGATAACCCAGGCCGGGATGCCACCGCCACACCTCCCAAGCAAGACACGAGTTCATTCGAGCTCGCTTGAGAGATGCAAGGCTAAAGGTATTTCGAAAATAATTTAAAAACAAACCCAAAAAGATTTATTTTAAAATAACATAGTATAATCCACACAAAATAAAATAAGTCACAGCGGAAAATTTAAATATGGGCCGACATGGCCAAAACGCAGTGGGTAGTTTAAGTCTAACAAAATGCAACATTTACAATTACTAATTTAATTCCCGAGCCCCAATATCCGTGCATGCTCATGCCATTTCTTCATACTCTGTAAAAGAAAAATAGAACAACGGGTTTTATCAGTATATAAAATACTGAGTAAGTTAATTCTTAACATAACAATAATGGGTTTTAAAATATACTTAATAAAAATTCACCTTCTTACTCATACACATTTTATAATATGAAAATGTATTTTGACAACATTGATAATAAGGGTTTAAAGGCATAATTCTAAATGCAAAGGGGCGTACACGAATATGAAGTATATAAGCTTAAAAGCTTAGTAAAAAGGAACTTATTGAATGCGGAGAGTTCTAAAAACCATAGTTAAGATATATGTTCTCGTATGACGAATATTTCATTCTTTTACTTTTGATTCAATATGATCGAGATCACCGTATTCCACTTGGGCACGTATGTCCACAAGTCTCACAAATCACAATTCGCTAGGGCCCTTATGTCCACTAGCCATACAAATCACCATTCGCTAGGGCTCTTATGTCCGCTAGTCATACGCTTGGGCTCTTATGTCCACAAGCCGCATATTCGATATTTCACTAGGGCTCTTATGTCCGCTAGTCATAGGCTTGGGCTCTTATGTCCACAAGCCACATAATCAATATTTCAAAG
Source organism: Hygrophila difformis (assembly GCA_030278955.1). NCBI lineage: Eukaryota > Viridiplantae > Streptophyta > Magnoliopsida > Lamiales > Acanthaceae > Hygrophila > Hygrophila difformis. The sequence goes on along the minus strand of JAOANR010000007.1, from coordinate 59,693,941 downwards.
TATCCAACTTGATCATAAATCACAAGGTTTTCAAAATGGTTGAAAGTGTCGCAAGGAAAGTTTTCCATAAATCTCTAGGTTTGATAACCGCACACGTCGCAGATTACGCCTTTTGGTTTCAAAAATTCATTCTTAAGGCGATCACTATGAAGTTTACAAAGTATACCAACGACACCCAATGAACAACTTTTGTCTTTTAGGTTTCTCTAAATCACGTAAGGAAAAAAATCAAATTTTGCAATCTTTTCAAAACCCAAAATCTGTCAACTTCCCGGTAACAGCGCACAGTTTTTAAAACACGTTTTTGACCAAGTAAACGATCTCTAAAAATTATGAAATTTTACAGGCGCCTACAAGACACAAAAATGAACAAGTTTTATTAGAGGCAATATGTCTGGAAACACTCCCAATCAGATCAGATTTGCGCCACAAGTTCAATTAGAATTCCTGTTCCTATTTTTCCTTAAAGACGCAGAACAACCAGATCGCATTTGGCGGTACAAACATTAATGAAAAATTACGAAACTTTACAGACACGTTCTTCAAACAGTCCTCTATAAATTTCATTTTTATACCAAGGATTATTTTTGATGGGATCCATTAGAAAAACGTCGAAGAAGTCGGATATGCAAATCTGTACACAGTTTTTGATTTGAGAAAAATGCAGGAATAAACCAGATTCGATTTGACGGACCAAACGTCGACGAAAATGTCTGAAAATTTGACAAAATATACTTTAAATCATTAGGAACAATTTTGTAGTTTTAAGTTTCTCCGTTTGAATGTTTGAAAAGGGTTTAAAAGTTGGATTTCAGAAAACGCGCGTAGGGAGAGTTTTTGGGACAGATTTTCGTATGTTGACTAAAACTTACATTCCATTCGATTTTAGGGCACCAAAACGGTTATGAGAAGAATCAACTTACAGTATCTAAGATCTAAAGTCTTAGATTTCGTCGGGATGGCCTCCGGAGTCCGTGAACATGTCCAATCTACTCGTTTCTTTCTCTTCGGTCCCGATTTGTGAATACAAGAGCGAAAAACTAAAAGTTAGGACTCTAAATTCGATTAGGAACCATGATCTAAGATTGAAATCTATTCTTACCACCACACGAAGTCTGAAAATTTCTTGGCCTTGCCCAAATCGTCACCTCCTTCGTCGTCGGGTGGTCTTCGAATGTGCAAGAACTTGGGTTTTTTTGGATTGGATGAGCAAAGGAGAGAAAGTGAGGGGTAATGAGGGTGAATAGGATCTGAAATAATGTGTTTTAGGGTGTTAGGATCAGCCATAAATCGCCCATGATCCTTTCCCCCCGTTTGTGATCTAGTTTCCATGGTAGAGGGCCGAAAATATGGCAAGAAAATTGTATAACCGCGTCAAGTGTAGCTGCTGTGTGGTTGGCGCGGGGTTGGCGCGGTGTAAGGCCAAACACCGTGTGGAGGGCGCGCGGCCTGGTCTGGGCCGTGCGTCCGGACTGGGCCGTGCGATCCCGTCGGGCCTTTTCTCCTCTCTTTCGGGTTTCTATCCTCCTACATTTTCGGGCTCCATTATTCCGGGTCATTCTCGGATCACGATTCCTATCTTAAATCTATTTAGACTTGAAATTGATTACGTGTTTGAAATCTTAAGTCCTTCGGTTTCGGATTTGTCGGCTTCTAATTCGTCGTCTTTTGGCTCCCGTGCAATAATTTATCTAGTTCAATTATTTCCGACTTCACGGGTTCTTGGAATTAAAATTCTTTTCCTTCTTAAATTTAATTCCAATTCTTTTGGGATTAATCCATGGAATATCTTCGGGCTTCCTTTCCCTCTTTTATTCCATTTTCAATTTATCGGTAATTCATTTCCGAGCAATAATGAATTATTTTCTTCTTCTCGGAAATATTTCGGCCTTGATCGGATTAAGAAATGAATTTTATTCCTTTGGACGCCGATAAAAATCCCGGGTATTACAATGATCATTCATAGAATAAGGGATCTGATCACTGCAGAATCTCTACCTAGGCTTGCCTGAGAATGGAGAGTAGAAGTCAGGTTGAGCTGACATCCACCTTCTAAGTGGAAGTTGAAGGTCGTTCAGCCTGCGTCTATTTCTGCAAAGAGTTGCAAATAACCAGATTCCCTTTTGTTGTTCTTCCTCTGCATCCTTGCTTAAAAGTATAAGTGCTTTTATGTAAATAGAAGGTTGCTGATTATCACTGATAGCTGGCTTTAGGAGATCAAATGCTTCTTGTTCATCTTTGTCCTTCACAAACAAACGCATTGCCTCATGTAATTGGAACATCCAATTCTCCGCCTCCCTGCAACTGTCATAGAACTCCCATTTTGTTGTATCGAAAGTCCCCCAATCCCAGAAGTAGAAGTCTTCCAGAGTAGCTCTCTTCAAAACTAAGGGATGGTGGGTGGCCTCATTTAGCACCTTACAAACTAGTTTACAGTTGAAAATAGTTTCTAAGTAGTCAAATGCTAGCCTGGATAAAATATCACCAAGAATCTCATAGGGTAGATCTGTAATCTGAGTGCCCTCTGATCCAGATTTGTACAGTGAAATTCTTGGCTGCTTTGAAGAGCTTCCAATTTCAATGCTGAATGGAATTAAAAGAGAATGCAAGTGAAATTTAATATTGAAAATTGAAATCTACCGGATTAACACTAAAATGCACTTGCAAAGAGAAATACAAGTTGTAGCACAGCAAAATCAAATAAGAGAAAATAACTTGCTTCAAACAAAACAAAGGGTTACAGGACATAGTAAAAAGAAAGTCTTAGAATCAGCACTACTATGTCCTATTTTTGATTCTCGTCCTCATCTTCTTCTGCTTCAGGCCACTGGTCTTCATTAGTCAGGACAATGTCTTCATCGCTAAACGCCCTCCTGAATTGTTTGATAGCAGCTGAGAGTTCGCATGGGATACAATTTGGCCTCCATCTGAGTTCAGCAGGAAGAATCATGGTCATCATCCCTCTCATGCCTGGTATAGTTTTGGCAGTATTTCCTTTCTTCTTGCCCGTGAAAAGGATTAGAAATGTTTCTACAATAAAGTAGCCAATCGAAAGCATGAAATTTCAGGAGAACAAGATCTAGACGATCTTGGGAAGCAGCTTTCATGAGGTTAATTCCCTCTTCGTTGAACTCTTTCTCTTGTTTACACATGAGAAATAGAGCTCTCATGAAGATGGAAGGCTCATGATTGTCCTCTAGTCCTAGCTTAATAACCTCATAGGCTTTCTTCTCATCCTCGTGGCATTTGGTGATAAAATTCCTCTGATTTCTTACGTAAACGTCCTCTCTCCATCTAACACACCTTGCACACTTTTGATGCTCTATAAAGATCTCTCACGTTCTGTCTTCCCAGTTTAGATATAACCTCACCCAGAAGTTCAATAGGTAGATCAATAAGCTGAGATTCTGCTAGCCGAGATACTCTATGATGTCTTTTTTGTATAAAGTGGAAGTTTAGAAGGAAAGAAAATACCAAAATTCAATTTATTTAAATTGTAACATTTGTGATTATTAGAATTTGAAGACAATATAAAAAGAGTAAAAGAATGCATATTATCATTGAATAGAGCATCATTACAGATTACAAGAGAAGTAGAAACACTTATCTATGCTGCCTTGAATAGCCCATTACTAAAGCCAGAATTCTTGAAATTTCTGCACTAGACAAACTTTTATAAACAAAAGGAACTACTCATCATTTTCTTCCCCATCTGAAAAATCTTCAGGGGAGTTGTCATCAAGAAGTATTTCCCTTGCCATAAGTCTAAACTCTGTTACAAATCTAGTTGCATCACATCATATGCATGGGGCCTGATCTGCACCATAGTTAAAATATGGTGGCCCATGGACAACTTCCCAATTATGATCAGTGTATTTACAAAAGTATCTCCTACATTGCCCTTGAAAAGGATTTCGAAGCTCCTTCCATTCAGAAATTAGGGTAAGGAAGTTGTACCTGAGATCGTAACTAACAATTCAATCATTGAATAATAGGCTTAACAAATAAAGCCCTATATCTATCTCCTCTTGAGTAGTTCTACTTAGACAGATTAAAGCGTTAGTATAAGCAGAGAGTTTATGATCTTCCTTGATCCCCTCATCTAAGAGTTAAAAAGCTATTTTCTCATTGCCTGCTATGTAGAACTCCATAGCTGTTTGAAGTTGTAGAGTCGGATTCTGAGCTTTTTTACAGGTTTGCAAGAACTTTAGCTTATCAGGAGACTGATTTGATAGGCTTTTAAAGTGGAGATCTTCCAGGCAGACCCTTCGAAACACGAGGGGCTGATTCATGGCAGTCTTAGTTAAAACATAAGTTGCTTTAAAGTTTAGAAAATCTCTGAAGCTGCTCTGCCCTACCCTTGATATTATCTCCCCAATGATGTCAAACGGAAGATCAGTCAACTGTAGTGCTTGAGCAGGGACCTCGGACTTTTGCTCCTCTATTTTAAGACTGCTAGGGTAGATTTTAGAAGTAAAAAGGGTTCGATTAGAACTAAGCTGGATTGGAGTTTCAGCTAAGAAGTTCTACAGGGAGTCATCTGAATGCAAAATAGAGAAAGGAAAAAATACGCAACGTATAATATAACTCTAAACCCCAGCATCGTCGAAAGAATACGATTCACAGCTCAATCAAAAGAAAATTTCAAAGCTAAAATCTTAAGAAGTTTAAGGCTTACGGTAAGTCTCCCGCCATTGTATTCTTCCGAATTCCTGAAGTTCCCAAGTTGCGATTGTTGAGAATTCGAACGATGATTCTCTGTTTCCAAGACAGTTTCGTGCTCAGAGGAAAAAGAAACTGGCTTCTCTATTAAATTTAAAAGACTAGAGAAAAGTAACCAGAGGGAAAGGGGCGGACCTATTTGCAGAAGCCTATTCGGGGGTATTATAGGTATTTAATCATTACATAGAGTAATGATTATATTTAAAAGGAGATGCCCTTTTCATTTATCAAGAAGGTAATTAGAATTGAAATTTGTTTGATAAGTGGTCTCACGCTGTTGAAAGAAAAAAAAAATCAAACACTGAATTACAATCACAACACAAGACAAAATATGATCAAAATAAAGAAAGACATCCATTAAAGAGTTAACAAGAAAGGAAGTAACTAATACATTAATACTAACAAAACAGCCCTAATCGGATTCAGATTCAAAGTCCAAATCTGAATCAAATTCATCGACTTGCTCGTTGAAGGCGTCTCTCAAAGCTTTGATCAAGGTGGTCATCTCGCAACATAAACAATCGATGTTTTTTGCTCCATAATCATAGTGAGGAGGGACTCGCACCAATTCCTTCTCATGAGGAGCTAGATAGTCACAAAACTCTCTATGCTTCTGCCCAAGGAAAGGATTGGGTTCTTCTTCACTGTTGGCGAAAACTTTACTAATCTTCTGCCTCATGCTACTGATATGATCCTCTTCCTTGAAGATTGATCCCATTAGAAACAGCCCTTCATCCACCTTCTCCAAGCTATCTGAACTTAGTAGAATGAAGGTTTTGATAAAGATTGATGGATGATGGCCATCCTCCATCCCAGGACGTAGTTCTTCGAATGCAGCCTCCATGAGCCCTGTATCGCGAAAAACTTTAAGCGCGGGCTCCAACCTGAGCATGAAATTGTCGACTTCCCTACATCTTCCCAAGAATATCCGATATTCTCAGTCATGGGCTCTCTCTTTCTCATCGTGAAATTCCCGAACCACATTGGCCCTTCTTCGAACAACGGGAGTTCGCTCACATCTTAGAATTTTTTGCAGGTGGGAGCTGCTCTGAGTACATCCTTGGTGTCATTTTGACCCAAAGGGGAAAGAATATCTCCTAATAGTTCATTAGGGATATCCATTATGGTGGTTCTTGCATTCGGAGCTGCTGCGGCCATTGTTATTCTTCTGGTAGGATTTTAGGTCTTGGAAGAAGATACGGTATAAGAGCATGAGAGAATGAAAAATCCTTTAGGATTTTATAAACAGAAGGAAGTTATTCCAGAAGGTTGAAACGACGTGTGATGGTTAGTGAGAAGGAAGAAGAAATGTCTCTGAAAGGGTGCTATGGTCATTTGAGATTTTTGAAAATCTACCCATTTCTAATTCCAAGACTTACGCTTCATTTTTCTGATCAAAGCGTAGGCATGTTTATAGAAGATTTCCTTCGCTTTGTTGAAATTAACATAGCGTGAGGAATTACTGAGGTCTTGCTAACATGTAAATCTATTAAATACTCACACTTTGTTACTTGTGACAAGGCGTAGGTACTTAAAGTACTATCACATAACACAAAATAAACTTAGAATTAATTAGAATTAATTATGAATAAATTGTGTTTATTACTCAAAAACCTGATTGAAGTCCTTCTTCAATGCTCCTTTCCTGTTTCATCACATCTTCCATTCCTTTGATCCTGAAACAAAAACATAAAATTAGTCTCAAATTAAAAAAAAATGGTAAAACTACTCAGTAAACCTGGGTAGTTTCCCACCCTTAAATTTTTATTTATTTATTTATTTTAATATCAGAGAAGAGAATTTAGGGATTATCCAAATATTCTGTATGAACATTCAAATCCTGCTATCCAATGTACTCCTTTAATCTATGGCCATTGACAGTCTTCTCTCCTTCATTGAGCATGATTGTGACAGCTCCATTTTCATGAACTGCTACAACAGGAAATGGGCCTGTCTATCTGGATTTAAGTTTTCCTGGAAACAATTTGAGACGAGAGTTATACAGCAAAACTAATTGACCAATATAAAATTCTTTGTGCTTTATTTTAGCATCATGAATCTTCTTTATGCGATCTTTATAAATTTTGCTACTCTCATATGCTTCGAGTCTCATTTCATCCATCTTGCACAAATCAAATTTCCTCTTGTTCTGCCCCTGATGGATATCCCTATTAAGCGTCTTAATGGCCCAAAATGCTCTTTGTTCTAATTCAACAGGAAGGTGACACGCTTTATCAAAAACTAATCTGTAAGGAGACATTCCTATGGGAGCTTTGAAAGCAGTTCTATATGCGCAAAGAGCATCATCTAATTTCTTAGACCAGTCCTTCCTTGAGGTGTTGACAGATGCTTGCAAAATATGTTTGATTTCTTTGTTGGATATCTCAACTTGCCCACTCGTCTGAGGATGATATGGTGATGCAATTTTAAGGTGCACGCCATATTGCTTAAGTAATTTCTCAAAAAGCTTGTTCACAAAATGAGAACCTCCGTCTGAGATTATAGCACGATGAGCTCCAAACCTAGTGAAGATATTCTTTTGCAAGAACTTAGTCACCTGTTTTGCTTCATTCGTGGGTAAAGCTGCTGCTTCTACCCATTTAGAAACATAATCTACTGCCACCAAAATATAATGATTACCATATGATGGAGGAAATGGTCCCATGAAATCGATTCCCCAGACATCAAATAATTCTACTTCCGAAATTCCTTTCTGTGGTTCTTCCCTTACAGAAATATTCTCTAATCTTTGACATCGGTCACACATCTTGATCAATTTCTGACAGTCCATAAAAATAGTTGGCCAGTAAAATCCACAATCTAAGACTTTTCTGGCCGTTCTTGCAGGCCATGATGTCCTCCCAAAGGATTTTTATTACACTTCCTTATGATTTGAACTCCTTCTTTCTCATGGACACAACATCTTATAACTTGATCAGAACAGAATTTAAACAAAAATGGCCCCAATAATATTTCTGAATTTCTCTGAAGAATCTGGACTTCTAATGAGAATCTTTAAATTTAGGAATAATCTTACAAGCTAAATAATTTGCAAAATCAGAAAAACCAAGGACAATCAGATTGTTGAAACTGTAAAGCATAAAGTTGTTCATCAGGAAACTTATCACTGACAGCCTCTTCCTTTCTGTTTTCTCTTCTAATCTTGATAGCTGATCGGCTACACCATTATCCTTCCCTTTTCTATCATTGATGATTATGTCAAACTCTTGCAACAATAATACCCATCTTATCAATCTAGGCTTAGCTTCTTGCTTTGAGAACAGATAGCCCAATGTTGAATGATCAGTGTATACTATTGTCTGAGCTCCAATGATATACTCTCTAAACTTATCAACTGGAAAAATAACAACATACATTTCCTTCTCTGTTGTGGTGTAGTTTACCTGAACATCATTAAGAGTGTGACTAGCATAAAAGATAACATGATGTTTTCCTTCCTTATGCTGTCCCAACACTGCTCCTACTGCATTGTCACTGGCATCACACATCAATTCAAAACGAAGATTCCAATCTGGAGACTGAACTATAGGTGCAGTAATCAATTTCTTCTTCAAGGTTTTGTATGGAGTTAGACAATCATCATCAAAGTTAAATGTAACATCTTTATGAAGAAGTTTACATAAAGGTCTAGCTATTTTTGAGAAATCCTTGATGAACCGTCTATAAAAACCAGCATGACCTAAGAAACTCCTAACTGCCTTAATTGACTTAGGGGGTGGAAGATTAGCTATCACTGACACTTTGGCTTGATCAACTTCTATTCCAGCTCTGGATATTTTATGTCCCAAAACAATGCCTTCTTGAACAATGAAGTGATATTTTTCCCAGTTAAGCATTAGGTTAGTATCTTCACATCTCTGCAAGATCTTTGATAAGTTCTGTAAACAATTCTCATAACTATCTCTATAAACACTAAAATCATCTATGAATACTTCAATGCACTTTTCAATAAAATCTGAAAAGATGCTCATCATGCAACGCTGGAAAGTGGCAGGAGCATTACATAATCCAAAGGGCATTCGTCTGTAAGCAAATGTTCCATACAGGCAGGTAAAAGTGGTTTTCTCATGGTCCTCACTAGCTATTACTATTTGATTATAACCTGAGTAACCATCCAGGAAGCTGTAATATGGTTTTCCTGAAAATCTTTCCAACATTTGATCAACGAAAGGCAAAGGGAAATGATCTTTTCTTGTAGCAGTATTCAATTTCCCATAATCTATGCAGACTCTCCATCCTGTTACTGGTCTGGTTACTGCTTCTTCTCCAAGCTCATTTGTTACAATGCATATTCCTCCTTTCTTAGGCACAACTTGAGTTGGGCTGACCCACTTGCTATCTGAAATAAGATATATTATACCTGCATCAAGTAACTTGATTACTTCTTTTCGGACAACTTCTTGCATAAGTGGATTTAGCCTCCTTTGTGGTGCCTAGATGGTTTAAACTCATCTTCCATCAATATCTTATGCACGCAAATGTTTGGACTAATTCCTTAATATCAGCAATAGTCCATGCAAATTGCAATTGCATGAATATGATTTTTGAGAACGTCCACAAGAGCTTGTTCTTGTTTTTCATCTAGTTTAGATGAAATTATTACTGGGAGCTTCTTTTTATCTGCCAAAAAGGCATATTTAAGATGTCCTAGTAATACCTTAAGCTCAAGTTCTGGTGGACTTTCTGTTGATGGAATTAACTTGCTACGAGTTTTTAAATCCAATTTTAAGTCAGGTCCTTCTAATGAAGGATCTGTTTCATCAATGTCATCATCAGATTGTTCCAAAAATGTCATATCCTCACTTTCTGATCCTTCTTTGACTTCACCCATATCAGGATCAGCGAGTCGGACCGCGCACAAGTAACCAAGATGAGGATCTTCATTATTTGTGGGTGGGATGAAATTGCAAAAGGTTACATCAGGTAGTGGCAGATTGCTTATGCTACTAGTGTCTACCCCTTCCCTATTACATTGATATTGTTGAGTACATCAAAAGGATATCTTGCCATCTTGAGCATATCAAAAGCTACTTCTTGATCATCCACGTGTAGCTTGACAATTCCATTCCTGGCGTCGATCATGGCTCTTGCCGTTACCGAGAATGGTCTTCCCAGAATTATGGGGATCTTAACATCTTCCTCAATGTCCACAATTATAAAATCTGCAGGGAAACATAGTCCTCCAATTCTGACAAGCACATCCTCAATAATTCCTTCAGGAATTGTACTTGATTGATCAGCAAAGAAAAGAGTCATGTTGATCGGCCTCATTCTTCCATGTCCAGCCTTTTTGCCATGGAAAGCGGCATGACATTGATACTGCTTCCCAGATCGCAAAGTCCCCTTCCAGCTTCTTGGTAATTGATGATCAAAGGTAAGGTAAACTCCCAGGGTCTTCAAGCTTGTAACACCCGAGAAAAACAAATTCAAATTATTTTGAACTACGTCATGACTTGATCCTTTCACATGGTACGTAGGCAGCTTGGAACTAATTTCTAAGTTCCATCACAAAATAAATCACAAAATGAATCATGAATTAAATCACAAGATCAATCGCAAGGACGATAGGATGAGTTGGAACTAATTTAAACTAGACTAATTAGGGCACGGAAATGTTACGAGCGATAAGCCGAACTCGTAACAAGTTTAAGGTAAAGATCCCGAACCGGAGACGACCAGAGGAGTCGAGCTAACACGTAGAGGGTAGAAAACCGATAGAGGAAAGGAAGAAAAGACTCGACGGACCACGCGGACCGCCGAACCGGCCGGCCCGCGCTCGCCGCGCGGCCACCGCGCGGAAGGCGGAGTCGCGACTCAGGCCTGACCACGCGTGCTCCGCGCGGGCAAAGGCGTAGGTGCGCGTCACCAGCGCGCCAGAGGTGCAGAAGGTGTAAACTTTCCTTCCATGGCGATTTTCTTGCCAAAATTAACATCCCCTTCGATGGTAATCGGATCCCAGTCATAGGGGAAGCTTAAGAACGACCTAAGGCGCCCCCTCCCCATATTTTCAGAAAACCAAACCCTAAGCACTCCCAAACTTCCTCTCCAAGCCAAAACTCCTCCGAATTCACTTTCCAGCGAGTATTCCGGCGACGACGGGACGACCAGGACAAGCCCCTGACTTCTAGACTCTTGGTAAGCTATGGTATAACGTTTTAGTTCGTCCATACAACTTAGAAACTCGAAATCTAACCATTTTCCTTTGCTACGATTTCACGTCGGAAAACGAATGATGATTTTTCCTTGGGGGAAACCATTTATGGACATTTTTAAATTCTGTATCGTACAGTTTTACCGGGGCTGTTAAACCCGAGGATTTGGCCATGTTGGCCGTGATTACTTTCGCTGCATTACTCTATTTCACGCATGATGATTTTTATTTCCGTATTTTGAATTAAGTATTATTAATTTCCGGACTCAATTGTTGAAATGTTTTTAAATCTTTTACGTACCCATAAGCCATGCATTTCCTTAGTGAGCTCGGAAAACCGTGTCTTGCTAGGGAGATGTGGCGTGACATCCCGGCATGGGTTATCAAATCCGGGGTGTTACAAGTTGGTATCAGAGCCCGGAAAATTTTTAAAGCTACTACTATTATTTTAAACCACTATTTTAAACCCAAGTATTATCTTTAAATTATTTATTTTGACTACTAGTATTATTTTAGCCCAAAGGCTTGTTTTTTTTTTACATAGCCCAAAATCTTGGTCAAAGAAATATTAAATTTTTTTTTTGGTCCACTATAGAAGCCCAACTTTTATTCTTACCCATGTAGTAGATTTATTTTAAAATACATGGATAGATTACATTTTAAATGGGGAAAGGGGGACTTGCACTTGCACATTGCATATGCATACTTCACATAGTTTTAAATGGGGCGTAGGTGCGCGTCACCAGCACGCCAGAGGTGCAGAAGGTGTAAACTTTCCTTCCATGGTGATTTTCTTGCCAAAATTAACATCACCTTCGATGGTAATCGGATCTCAGCCATATGGGAAGCTTAAGAACTACCTAAGGGCACCCCCTCCCCATATTTTCAGAAAACCAAACCCTAAACACTCCCAAACTTCCTCTGCAAGCCAAAACTCCTCCGAACTCACTTTCCGGCAAGTATTCCGGCGACAACGGGACGACCGGGACAAGCCCCTGACTTCTAGACTCTTGGTAAGCTATGGTATAACGTTTTAGATCGTCCATACAACTTAGAAACTCGAAATCTAACCCTTTTCCTTTGCTACGATTTCACGTCGGAAAACGAACAAAAAGCGATCGGAGAAGTTGGCCGTTCGTCGCGACCCTAGGACGTCCGGAAACCCATTCCAGCAACCCAAATCTCTAACTAAGTAAGCTAAGACCTTACTCACAAATTTTCGTGGTTTATTGTTGTTTAAAACTCGAGATCTAGACCCGTAACAAAAATCAATTTTCAAAAACCCTATTTTCGTCCAATTTCAAAAACTCGCCTAAAACTCGACCTTCGGGAATTCAAACCAAAAACTTTTCAACATAGATTTTGTTCCTAAGACTTTAATCTATCGTGTGTCCAAATTTTAGCCATTGACATTAAGATTTGCTATCCCGAATCTCGCCGTAAACTTTCTGTGACGAACCGAACGTTTCAAACTGTTGACATATTTTCTTATTCGACTTGATGCATGTTTTCACCCATTTTTAGAATGATTCAACTTTGCATTTCTAAACAAAAGTTGTAGGTAATTGTGTTTAGATTATGCATATAAAATTTCATAAATTTTGGTGTTCATTTGATATGTCAAAATGGCCGAACTTCAGAACTGTTTAAAACTATCTTTTGAGCCTGCGCGTGTACAGCGTGTTGTGGTCGATTTTTGAACATCTAAAATTCATTATTTCTAAATTCATAAAACATGAAAGTTGTTCATTAATTTGTTGAGTATCTCCTGTAAACATTTCGGATCAATTGGCTTTGAAATGAATTTTTAATCGGCGTTGCACGAACCTGTGACGGAATCAGTTTTTGAGACAGAAATTATCTTTTGTAAAGAACTCAAATTTTGACTCACTTCGGAACCTTATTTCCAAAAACTTAAAACATGAAAGTTGTTCGTGAGTGTGTTTTCGAACTACTGTGTAAATTTCGGGATTTTAGTGTAAAGGTGAATTTTTAATTAAGAAAGGCGTAAACTGCGTCGAATCGGATTTTTCGAACTTGAGAAAACTCGAACTATGAATCGCGATATCGAATATTTTGATAACTTTGAAATACGAACTTTCGAAAAATCCCGTTCACTAGGCTGAGAAGATCTTCATGCTATCATTATCTTTGAGACTGCCTCGTTAGTGGTCTCCTTACTATCTGAGATTGCCTCGTTAGTGATCTCGCGCGCTGTGTTTTGGATCGCCTCTTTAGTGGTCCTACTATCTTTTGAGACTGCCTCGTTAGTGGTCTCCCATTGTTGTGGACTGCCTCGTTAGTGGTCCTATGTTGAGATTGTCTCGTTAGTGATCTCCCGGTATGGTGTCCTCTTCTTAGTTTGCGGGATAAAATATAAAAGACTTGTGTGAGTGTTAATTATGCTTAAATCTTATTTACCATGTTTTTAAATTATGCATTTAAATTACGTTCTTAAATTATGCTTTTAAATTACGCCTTAAAATTAAGTCTTTTAATTATGTATTCTCGCCTTGAATAAATTAATCATGTTTTTCCGCTGCGAATAAAATATGGATTTTTAAATTAATGCATGAAAAGTGTAATCTTTAGTTTAAACACATGTAACCCCTTAAATTATTGGTTAGGGATTAACTTACTCGGTATATTTTTATACTGATAAACCGTTGTCATTTTTCTTTTACAGAGTATGTCGAGTGACGCATGCATATGCACTTGGGGGAAACCATTTATGGACATTTTTAAATTCTGCATCGTACAGTTTTACCGGGTCTGTTAAACCCGAGGATTTGGCCATGTTGGCCGTGATTACTTCCGCTGCATTACTCTATTTCACGCATGATGATTTTTATTTCCGTATTTTGAATTAAGTATTATTAATTTCCGGACTCAATTGTTGAAATGTTTTTAAATCTTTTACGTACCCATAAGCCTTGCATTTCCTTAGTGAGCTCGGAAAATCGTGTCTTGGTAGGGAGATGTGGCGGTGACATCCTGGCCTGGGTTATCAAATCCGGGGTGTTACAAAGCTTGGGTGGAATCCTTTGCTGAATGACCATGCTGCAGGTTTGATTGAAAACCACCAGTTGTTCTTCCTCTGCCCTACGTTTCCCTGAAATCAATTCTTTTAGAAACTTAGCATATGACGGCATCTCGGAAATTAATTCAACCAGCGGAATTGGGATATCAATGGACTTAATATTTTCAAGGAACTTTTTAAATTATATTTCTTGAAGATCATTTTTCAGTCTCCCAGAGTATGGTACCCTAGGCAGAGTAGGGTATGATACCCTGGGCATGTGTAACATTCTTCTCCAAACCCTTATTCTCAGAGATTTGCCTATCTTCATATTGCTCATCTTCTTCCAGTGTTTGTATATCATTGAACTTCTGCTGCAACAACCTGTTTATCATCTTTTCAAATTCATGATCTATAACTTCTTTTCCTCTCCTTAGCGTGACTGCTTTGCATTGTGGATTGGTTTCAGAAAAACCTGGTAACTTACCCTTTTCCCTTTATTGTAACAATTTTGCCATCTCAGTTACTGAATTTTCAACATTCTTTATTGAAGCCTGCAACTATTTGTTTGTCTCAGTTTGCTTGGCGATGAATTCTTTCAGAGCATTTTCAACCTTTGTAGAGTATGTTATATCTTGAGCAGCAGAATGAGCCACTTGAGGTACTGGTTGAGGAGGAAAATGAGCATACATGGGTGAAAATGGTCCAAATGGCCGATTCTGTTGATTGAATTGTTGAGGAGGTCTCTGAGGATACATCTGCTGTTGAGGGTAGAACTGTTGCTGAGGACGAAAGTTTTGCTAAGGCTGCTGAGTGGTATTATGTTGTGGGGGGTTCAAAAGATGTGATAACCATAGCTCAAATTTGGGTGCTTGTTCTGAAAACCAATATAATTGCAGCTTTCATATTGCTTGAGTGCTTCTTGAATCAACGGACACTGATCATTATGGTGAGGACCAGAGCAAACTCCACACTAAAAAACTTGTTCCATAGTAGTAGGTTGAAGCATGATCATGGGTTGTTGCTGCTGAATCTGAAGATTGGCATTTTGAGCTAGCTGTAATTCTGAAATCTGCTTAGAAAGTGCTGCAAATTTTTCATCAGTCTTGTCTGTCTGAATGGCAAAACTTTTTCTTGTAGGAGATGGTGGATCATCATCTTGTAACACTGCTCTGCTGGCAGTCATAGTATCAATTGTTGCCCAGGATTTCTCCAATGTCATTTCAAGTAATTGCTCTCCTCCAGTAGCATTGATCATCATTTGCCAAATGTGTGAGAGTCCTGTAAAGAATATTTTCAATAGCTTTCTTTCAGTAATACCATGCTGAGGACATCTCTTTAGCATATCAAAGAATCTGTCTCGAGCATCTTTTAATGATTCCCCTTTTCTCATCTTAAAACTAGATATTTTGTCTACCCATTCATCTATCTTACTTTCTGGAAAGTACTTTAGCAGGAATTTCTTCACCAATTCTGGCCATGTTGATTTCTGCTGGGCATTTAAAGAATCATACCATTCTTTGGCAGAACCATCCAAAGAGAATGGGAACATAACCAATTGAATAGTTTCTCTAGAAGCTCTTCCTTTCTTCACTGTTTTGCTTAGCTCCACAAACTTCTTGAGGTGAAGATGTGGATCTTCTGCGCTTAATCCATAGAATGCTTTAGAGGCTGCCATGTTCAATATACCAGGAGGTATATCTACTTCTTCTTCATTTCCTACCAGATATTGGTCAACATTAGGTTGCCATGGTTGGTATTCTTCTTCCTGTGCATTAGGGATGGGATTGACAAAATTAGGAGGAAAATAATGTTGTTGAACAAATTGTGGTGTTGCATTCCTTGGAGGAGCTTGGAATTGCCCTCTAGGTGGTATGTTGTTCTGATTTCCTGGTTGTCCATTTGCCAAATTTCCAAGTCCTTCATTTTGTCCATTATTTTCCATTTCAGTTATAGCTGAAAGTATCCTCTGAATGTTATCCTATTGCCTCCTCCTTGCGTTTGTTCGAATAAGTCTTGTTGTTCTCTCAAGTTCGCAGTTAAAAGGTAGCAGAGGTTGTTTGGAGGATCTTTTAATTCTTTCGCTCATAAACTGCTCAAATTTCTCCTGAGGAAAAAATGAAGGGCTTAAGCAAAATAAAGTAATAATATAACTTGGAATAAACTAAAGAGTACATTATTTTAATAATCATAGCACTACACCCTCCCTGGCATCGACGCCATGAAGGTTTTGCAGCATTTGCTACAATGGCTCTCAAATATATCCCTCATCTCCTCATATAATACTGAGGAATAATAAAGAGGAAATGATGGTATATTCAAAATCATTTATGCATACCGAAAGTGCACGGTATCAAGCTTGCAGTATTTATTTAATTTATCGGGATCGTTCTCAAGAGGGTTATGCGATGGAATCATTTAATAATGCATGATTATTAAAACAACATTACTCTGGTTATTCAGTGAATGATGAGTTTTATCTAAATCCTAATGCTGAAAATTAAAATACAGTAACATTTAAATGAAAGCTGTAAAGAGATGCATATGTAAAGTAAAAGAAATCATTGTATGGATAAAATGATTATGAATTTATGAATGATGCTGGTAGACAGATAAAGAAATAAAATGAGATTTATGCAGAGATACTTACGCTTTGTGATTATCTGAATAGTGCGTGGGTTCAAAGATTGAGATAATTCATTTATCAAGTTCGCTAATTTCTTCATGTCTTAAGTCACTTTCCCAAGACGAGTACTTGTGAACCAGTGTCATGACAATGTAAGTTCTGAAGTCATGTGATATTTAATACTAGAAGATGATCGTTCAGATTCATCTCATAGTATAAGCTTTTGCAAATATCACTTAATCTGTTTCTTTCGGATTCAGATTAAGCCATTGAAAACCCAATGTCACATCCAAACGATCTAATATTAGTTTGAACTTATTGTTGGCCTTATATTATTCTGTTAGAAATGATTCTCATACTCCTATCTTGAATGTCCTCTACAAAAGACAAAAGAACTGGTATTTAAATCTATCATTCAAGGGGTTTTATGAGACTCAAGCTTCACAAAATAATTCCAATAAGTATTTGTAAGAAATAATAGTCCTGTGAGTATATCAGGATGAAATTTCTAATCAAAATCTTGACTCATCTAGACTACTCAGATTCATACAGATGCATTTGGCAGGGGAGTTCACTGTAAATATTTCCAATTACTCATGACTTGACTCAGGATTAATGAATGTTTATTTTGCATAACTTTCTACTCATAGCATGTGATTTTGTTTCTCACAACAATCTATAATCCCCGGAAGTTATCCATTATAGACTTTCATTAATTCATAAGACGAAAGATGATTTTTGAAACATCTTTTCCTTTTCAACGACAGGTACTTAATGTCCAACTATAGAACAGGTTTGTTCAACATTATTCCTGAGTAAATGATGATTCAGCAAACTTATATCTTCATCCCAATCTCAATATGCTTATGATTTAGGGGTGGGCAAAAAATCCGAACCGAACCGTTGAACCGCTGATCCGAATCGAAACCGAATCGAATTTCCGGTTAATCAGGGTATTCGGTTCGGTTACAAATACCTCAATACAGGTATTTGTTCGGTTCGGTTCGGTTTCGGTTTTTACAAAATTTTACCCCCGGTTAACCGAACCGAACCGTATATTATATTATTATTATTAAATTTTATTCTTTAAATATATATTTATATATAATATATTATTTCTAAAAGTATAACTAAATTTAAATTGTTCTAACCCTAATAGTCTAATACCTCTTCCGCCTTCCACACACAGCGCCTGCGCCGCATCCTCTATTCCTCTTCATCTCGGCATCCTCTTCATCCCGTCATTCCGTCATCCTCTTCGACCTTCCGGCCTTCATAGCGGAAAAGCGCCGCCACCACTCAGTCCTTCTGTCCTTCCCTTCCTTCGCGAGACCGTTCCCGTTGCTGCAATCGCTCGCCGCACATCCTGCCGCTCGTCCCCTTCCTTCGCGAAGCAGTCCCTTCCGGCACTGTGAAAGAGCTTTTCTTAAGTTGCGCACCAATTTTACAGATTTCCCTATAAACCCTAACTTTTCTTGCATTCGGAATAATTAGTATTCGTATTTTGATTTGCTTTGCCTACTCCTTGTCATGACTCATGCCCCGCAAACCCCAACTTTTCTTTGCCTCCACACTGGTTATTCTTGGAATAATTTGTATTAATATGTTAAATAATTAGTCCCTTCCGCCTTGATGTATATTTTGGTTCTTTCAAGTGACTTTGTGGCAATTGCTGTTTAAACTCCAACAAGAAAATTAAAATTAAAAATCAGATCCTTAGTAAAAGATGAACAAAGTAGTACAAGGAATTAAAATTATTACAAATTGGAAGTAGAACAGAAACGAGACTCCAGTATCTTTTTTGAACATATCCATTTTGGTAGCAATTTTTTATGCTTTTGTTAGTTCTTGAAAGAGCATTAATATTGTATTCTCTTATTTGAATATAGAATAATTGAGTCAATGAGTTCAAAAACTAGTATGGATGGCTAATCTTTGGATTTGGATGATTAGCCATGAAGATGAATTGAGTTGAGGTAAACGCTTAATTCTTTAGGTTCTTTAGTATATCTTTCAAGTACATTTGCGGAGGTAAATGCTTAATTATGTAAGAATGTTGCTATGCTGCTGCTGTGGTTTATTTTCATTATGAGCATGTGATAAGAATGTTGTTGTATGGACCTTGTTTAGTACTGCTAGACCTTGTTAAAGTATTATGTCTAGTTTGAATGGTATTATGGGATTTTCTTCTCATTATTTATCTCAATGTTTGATTTGTTATCTTATGGAATGAATACTTGGATAATTGAATGAATTAGATGTTTGCCAATTTCCAGGGCTTAAAAAATCGTTTTACTCATTCTTTATGGTACGATTTTATCTTCAGTAAATTTCATTGTTTGAATAATGTTTGTATTTGTTTTGTCTTATGATTTCTTGTTTTTTAAGAACTGAAGTCGTGTTGATCTACATTTCAGGAAGCAAATGAAATATGAGGAAGAAGGGGAGATTATGAATTCTAAAAGTGTTTTGAATATTTTAATTGATAGCATGTATGTTTTGTAATATTGTGTCTAATGATATGTCATTTGGATATTTATTCTCTAAATTTGTTTTTGGATTCTAATGATTCGGTTCGGTTCGGTTCGGTTTGTATTATTTGCAAATAGTAATTTTTTTTCAGTTAACCGATATTTCTGTTATTTTGAGTGCATATTTGGCATATGATAGGTCGATTCGGTTCGGTTCGAATAATTCACAAATAGTTGAATTTTTCTCGGTTAACCGAAATTTTCGGTTCAGTTTCAGTTCGCAACTTCGAATATTTGCTCGGTTCGGTTCGGTTAGCAAATACCTGAAAAAATTCGAGTATCCGAACCGTGCCCACCCCTATTATGATTGTAACGGTGGCAGTGAATGATTCATGAATGATGAATTTATGAAAATGGGTAAGCTAGCGTATTGCTAAATCTGTGAAATATCCCAAAATAATATGGATATAGATAAGTAATACTTCCTCCGTTTTTATTTGTTTGCTACGGACCCACATCGCACGCAGTCTATTGCACATTTTAAATCGTTAATAACTCAAGTTCGGTACAAGTAAAAATTCTATAAGTTCCATATTAAAAAACTACATGATGAGACGAATATAACAAGATCACACTTGACTATATTTTAACTTGTATAGCTATGAGAAAAATTGAAATCAAAGTAGTTCAATGAATAGTGACAAAACTTCCTATGTAGCTAACAATAAAAAACGGAGGGAGTATATGTATAAAGAAACGATGAGGGTTCTGAATACTCTAAGTAAAATGCTAGGGTGCCCCAAGAATATGAAGTAGGAACTAAACAGAACGTAGGGAATTACTCCCTTAAAAAGGATTTGAGAATTAAGTCTGCAAAATAGACGTCCAAGATAACTCGCAATAATTATCTTGGGGTTTAAAACTATGAGCATTCTAATTTTCCGCGCGCTATATTTGAACAGCGTGGAGGGAGCTATTATTCATAGAATGTTCATCAGATTCAAGTAATACAAATAATTGTAACTCCACGCGATAAAATTCTCAAGAATACGGTGTGGTTGTTTAACTCCCTTTTATAAGCTAGGGAATATATATATATAGCAGAGAGGTTATTTGGCTTCTTTTAGAAGAGAAGTCAATTCAGATGCTATCTCAGAATTCTCCCCGCTTTGTTCAAATGAACAAGGCGTGAGTTCTGGGAAAACATATTATGGTTGAATTTGTAGGAAAAGTCCCTCGCATCATTCCATACTGGAACAAAGCGAGGAAAAGTATGTGCATGAAGGTAAATACAAAGTTGAAGTGTTTCCGAGATTCCTCTCGCAACATTTTCTAAGAAATATGGCGAGATTTATCCTGAAATCAGCTTAGTTAAGCTTATGAACTTAGGATTTTAGGTCTGAAAGATTATCATGTTATGCTTAACACTGCGTGGGTCGAGAACATGGCGAGGATCATTTTGCTTAACCAACAGAAATGTTCATGGAATCAAAATCAAATTGAAATAACAACTGCTTAATCTAATTTCTTTAACAGTTTTACTAAGAACAATATCAAACTGGAAAGATGCAGATTCCAAAATTCTAAGAAATGTGGATTTGAGAACGATTATGATCTGAAAAACAATAATATGAAAGAATTAACAATGCGAATTGATAATTTCTAAGAAATTCGGAATCAAGCGATCTGTCAAACATTATATCATCTCTTCGCAAATTAAAGAACTAAAACAACATATTCAAAATAGGATTACCAAATCTCTAAATGATTACAAATAAAGCAGATGGAGATTCTGAATTCTAATTTGAAATTCATCCTGAATTCAACCTTCGTTCTAAACTTCACCAGCTGTTTCGATTAAAAGGTTAAGATTCCAAAAGAAAATGTAAACAGAAAAAGAAATAAATACACCTGGAAATCTGAAATTCATCAGAAAATGCGAATTTGATTCGATGAACACAAAGAAAACAAGATGAATAAATCGTCATTGGAATGGAATTGAAACACTTCCGATTGCAGAATTCTTCTCTCCAGGAGATTCTTAATCTATTCTACCAAGCGAAATTAAATCTAATCTACCAATACAAAAGTAAATGTTGAAGAACAATTACAAAAAATTGCAAGAACAGAATTGAAAATCTATCTACCCTACCTACAAAAACTGTAAAAGTGAACAAGAGAACTATGAGAATGAGATTCTGAACTCCTCCAGTTGCCTAGAGCTGAACTCTAGGACCCTATTTATAGATGTGCATGAAATAACTGCCTCCCGTCCTGAAAAAGATTGTCTTGCTCGCTCCAGCTTACTTTGAGCTTATCCCCTCGCTTTATGCTTTGTGAAATTCACTCTATGTCAAAGCGTGAGCTTTCTTTCTTCAGACTTCTTCTTCTCGCTTCATTTTTCTCAGCTTGTTGAGCTCGCGTAGACTTTCTTTTCTCCACTTTAACTTTCTTTCATAAGATCCCTAATCTCGCTCTTTTCTTCTGGCCTCCTCTCTCGCTTTGTCCAAATGCAATAGCGTACAGTCCTTTTTCCTGAATTCAATAGCGCGTGGATCAATTTCCAGTAAAATCAAAGCGTGAGAGGTTTTTCTCTTTTTATACCAACTTTTCTACTATTTAAGCTCTTTCTCAGATTCTATTCTTTCCTGAATTATAGATAATCTTCTTCACATTTCTAGCTTTTTCTAGAGAAATTAGATCAGATTAAGCTATCTTGGACACATATTTAGACGAGTATGACAGTATAAATGGTTGTCATCATGTTGACAAGAAGAGAATCAAGAGTTGGGTTGGCCATGATGTGCAGAGAAAATAAAATAGAGGAAACGGGAAGAGAGAGGAAGACAGAACGAAGAAATCATAGATGAGAGGAAGCGGATTGGATCATAGCTTTGATACCATGTAGAGAATGGAGACAAGGGATTGAATCACCGTTTAATTGATGGTGATTGAGAGAGCTGTATATAATATATAAGGAGTAAAATACAAACGAGATTACATCTTCCCATAAATAGAGGGAATAAAATATTCTCTAATAATTACACTTAATTACACATAAAGAGATATTTGGTGAAGATTATCTATTTCCCTTGTTATAATAAAAAATATACTTCCTCTATTTTTATAAACTAGATTTTTTCGTCCGCTACGCACGGGTGTTGAATTAATATAATATGACCGATATAAAATGAGAATATAGTATTTTTTGGATTACATGAGATTCAAAGTCTTTTGCTTAAATAGTGTTTGGAATGCATGCAACTTAAATAGTAATTGGAATGCATGCAACAAAAAAGTAAAAGAAAAATAAAGGAGATAATAAGATGAATAAAGGAAATTCAAACCTAGGTGGACATAATATAAAATAAATTATTTTTACTTTTAAATATTAAATATATATAATTTTCTTTCATATCTAAAATGATGAGAGAAAATGGAAAATAAATACCCCTTAACGATTAAAAATTAGAAAAAAAAATTACTCCATTCGTTCCACTAATTCTGTTTCACTTTTCTTTTCGGTTCATCCCACTACAATCGTCACATTTCTCTTTTTAGAAAAAACTTACTCCATAAACATCAACTAGAACATCGCATCAACTAATTACTCCGCTTTATCACATTAACACATTATATCTAAAATATCGTGCCTAAAAATTTTGGAACGGTATTACCGGAACTGATGGACTATATTTTGCATTATTAAGGTTCTAAAAAAATATTAGTTTACTCCCTAATATGTTGTACATTTTGACTATTATCCCCAAAGTTTTTAAAAAATATTATTTATACTTTTTTGTTATCTTTTCATCATTTAAAAGTTATATTTTATTACCTAATGTATTTTAATTTTTTCTTTTATGATTAGTTTTTATGGAGTAATCTTTAATTTTATTAAATAAATTTTAATTATAACTACATTTCGATTATCTGTTAATTTTTAAAATATTATTTTAGTCCATAATATTTTTTCCATTTTTTCTTTTCCATATTGATTATGAAAAAAAATTGGTAGTCAATATTTTCATTTAATTTAATTAGATTTTTATTATTTTTTAATTCATTATTATTATAAGCCTTAAAATCGAATTTATATTCCGATACCAAGTCTTTTAGAGGTATGCTTCTTTAGCATATTTTTTATAATTATAAATTATGTTTTCTATCTGGATAAGTATATTTACTGTTAGAGAAATCTAATGAAATAGAAATTGAAAAAATAAAAAATCTGAAAAAAATGAAAACGAAATAAATTAAATAAAATAATAATCTAAATATAATTAATAATGAAATTACTTTTGAAAATTAAAGATAATACAATACATATAATTTGATTTATCATTCATTGTATATTATTTTATTATATTAAATAGTATAATCTAGTTTTATTAGTTAACTTTATTTTTTTGTATTTAAGTTGAAAGTGGAAATTAATTATTAGATACTGTATATCTTTTTCAAATTATTGCGCTAATA
This sequence comes from Hygrophila difformis, assembly GCA_030278955.1. Taxonomy (NCBI): domain Eukaryota; kingdom Viridiplantae; phylum Streptophyta; class Magnoliopsida; order Lamiales; family Acanthaceae; genus Hygrophila; species Hygrophila difformis. Next base: position 59,670,452 of record JAOANR010000007.1, on the reverse strand, counting down.
CGAAACTTTTCAAAAATGAATGGGTGAAATGAGATTTTTTTTTTCAAATTCTTAGGACCAAAATAAGATATTTTTTGAATTGATAAGGTCTAATTTGATATTTTAAAAGGTAGAAGGGTAGAAATTTTAAACTAAATAAAGTTTAGGTGTATTTTTTGTCAAAAAAATTAAGGGTACAAATGGCCAAACTTGATAAATTTATAGTTATATTTTATGTTTAACTGTTTTGTAATACCCGAGAATTTTTCAATATAAAATAAATACAATAAATAAATAAATAAAGATAAGAAAATGAGAAATGAGATTTAACTTAAAAATGAAGTAAAGGAATTTAGTTAAATAAAAAGAATTAAAAAAAGATAAATAAATTGTACACCGAAACCCGACACCAGTGAACTCGAGAATTCGAGTTCAAACATATATTTAGACCCGAATAAAATTTAGATAGGAAGTAGGAACCGAAGATACCCCGGAAATCCGAATCCGAGAACAAAGAGGGATAGAAGTCCGAAAAAGAGGAGGAAAAGCACGACGGATCGCACGACTCGCCCGGACCGAAGTCCAGGCGGCATCCGCGCGGTGGCCGCGTGGTCAATGGCTAGAAGGCGCGCCACGGCCGCGCCAGCCTACAGATTTGGCCGTTGCGAGATTCACTCGCCCGAATCCGGATTTTCCGACTTCGGTTGAACACCTTGCGGCTCAAGACTCACCAAGGCTGACCTTGGATGTCCCTAGGTCATGTCTATCTATAAATAACACCTCTTGGAAGCCCCGAACATTTTTCAAAACCCTACGATACTCTCTATACACAAAACCCTAGATCCGGAAGTCGACGGAGGCACAAAACCGAACAACGGGACTGATTTGGACGAGAATTGGGAGTCTTCGATCGTCGGGGTAAGATCCAATCTGTTCTTGTCCATTCTTTTCCATCCTTGAATCAAAAAACGAGTCCTAATTCGATCTTTTCCTATTCTAAACCCCCGGATCGGATCGAGAACGAAGAACCCGACGAACGGAGAGGATAAACGGTGGACTGGAAGCCACGCCTCCGAAATCGACATTCCCGGACGACTACGAATCTGTAAGTTAACGCTTACACGGTTTTGGGAGTAGTTAAAATATTTAAATCTAGAAACTTAATCAAACTTTCGTAAATCTGTCAACATGAGATTTCTACCGGCGCAGAGATTTTGTCTAATTTTTCTGAACCCTTAAAAGTCTTCAAACGAGAAAACTTAAAACACAAAAAACATTCCTAAGACATAGATCTATCAACTGTAAAAATTTCATAATTTTTCATTGTGTTTTGATATCCAAAAACGACCACGAACAGACCTGCCTTTGGTTTAGATCTTGAAACGGTGGCAGATTCTTAGTCCGAATTTGAGGTTGATTTTTTACTTAGATCTAGACCGATTCAGGATTGGTGCTAAACATAAGAGTTGTAGATCTATACGTTAATAACACCTCTGTAAATTTTCAGAATTTTTCGTGATGATTTGATATATGAAATCCACCCGAAACCGAACTGCTAGGATGTGGATCTTGAAATTCTTGACAGAACTTAGGTCAGAACTTGACGACGTTTTTGACTAGGGTTCTAGGCCAATTTAGATCTTTAGCCGAACATGAAAGTTGTAGAAAAATTTCTTAAGAAGGTCTCTGTAAAATTTCGTTGAGTTTGGAGTTGATTTGCTATGGTAGATCTTGAAAATCTTGAACTGTTGTACACGAAATTCGGACAGATTAATGATATGACGAAAATTGATGTTTTTCACCTACTTCCGTATCTTGGATTGAAAAACTTAAAACATGAAACTTGTTCATCTCTGTGTTTTGGAGTGACCAGTCCAATTTCAGAATTTTTGGACTTAAACTCAATTTTTAATGAATTTTGACGTAAACGATGGTTGACCAAGTCAAATCTTGAAAAAACTTGTTGAAAAGGATTTTAAATGATATCGGAGCGGATAGCGTCCTGAAATAGTATATTTTGAGAAACTTACTAAATTTGAGAAATTGGCCTTTAAGGCTTAAATGAGTGGAAACTCCTTTGAGATAAAATACATGAACAAACATTTTCGAAATCCCGTTATAGCTAGTTTGAGCTTTCTGCGTAGAGGGTGAGTGCTCCATCGGGTGCCCCTCTAGATTTTTGCTTCGTGCCTAAACGGACGAGAGTGACTTATGTAGGGGGTGAGTGCTCCATTGGGTGCCCCTCTAGCTTTTTGCTTCGTGCCTAAACGGACGAGAGTGACCTATGTAGGGGGTGAGTGCTCCAAGGGTGCCCCTCTAGCTATTTGCTTCGTGCCTAAACGGACGAGAGTAATCTACGTAGGGGGTGAGTGCTCTGCAGGGTGCCCTCCTAGCTTTGCACATCGTGCCTGATTGGACGATGGTGTTGAACATGAGAAACTGTGCCAAAACGGCGAGAGAAACTTGACTACAAATAAAAATCTTGATACTCGGCTAGGGATTAACGGGAAAAATTAAAAGACGTATACTTTCCTTCGCTTATTCAAGTTATGTTTTTAAGTTATGCAATTATTTACCTTGCAAGCAATATTGTGATGTTATAGAATCCCTGTCTATTTAATTTTGCAATTAAATTGTTGTTAGATAATAAATTAAATTATGGGGTATTGTGTACATGTTTTCTTAAAGTTTAAATAACGGCTTTGAAACCCCATGATCCTGTATGTGTTAACTTACTCAGCACGTAGTGCTGACCAAAACCATTACTTTCTTTTTCCTACAGAGCGTGACGAATATGCATCATCATATGCATGCATGGGATACTCGGGGAAATATTATTTTATTATTCTAGTCTTAGTATGAATTGCATGAACGGGCCTGTTTAACCCGTGTTTTGGCCATGTCGGCCCTACATTTAAATTCCGCTGCATTATACATATGTAAATATTATTTTCCGCTGCAACCTTGATGTACTATTTTTAAATTATATATGAATGGGTTGTTTGAATGTTTTAAATTTTGAAAAACCATAGCCTTGCATCTCTTTAGCAAACTCGGAGAAACCGTGTCTTGCTAGGGAGGTGTGGCGGTGACATCCCGACCTGGGTGACCAAAAACCGGGGTGTTACATGTTTACTTTAAGCTATTCTTTGTGAAAAATAAAATGATAAATGATGTTTGATTGAATTCATATGTTTTATACCATGTTTGGACATGCAACATGATCACTTAATATTAGACTTTTTTTGGGTAAAAAATATTGGCTACAATCCTAAACTATTTATGATTACCACAAAACTTTACATATTGTTTATACTAATATACTTCTTAAATTTTTTTGGTGAACAATGCCTCATCGGCTGCTAAAATAAAGAAAAAAACCACGAAAAATAAAAAAGAAAGAAAAAGACCAAAAAGCAACGATCAAAGCGACGAAGTACGCCGCATAACACCTCTTCCAGAGCAATCTTCATGAAGCAACGATAAAACCAGGTCCGGTGGAAACGCCCACGTAGTGAAGAACTGTTCCTCACTACATGCCAACTTCGCCAGAGCATCCGCCACTCTATTCCCTCCCTATAGACATGGCGGATAGTACACCGCTCGAACGACTTACGAACCTCCCGGATGGACTTAATCAACGGCCAAAGCCTGTGAGAACAGGACCGCAACTTCGCCACCAAGTGAGTTGCTTCCAGTGAATTCGTAAGAAGAGTCACACGTCTCTCGTCCATGGAGGCTGCCATACGCAACCCCAGCCATATACCAAACACTTCCACTTCAAGAATCCCTCTCGGCCCCAACTGTCCTCCGACCGCCCGCCTCCACTCTCCTGCCGGCGTGCGACAGACAGCCACAAATCCACTTTTCCCCGCCTCAACAGCCACGATGCCATCCGTGTGTGTGACCACGCCATCAACCTCTCCCTCAACCCACTTCACTATAAGGCCCCCTCCGTCACTCGGCTTCGCCGCATCCTCTCGAGCCAGCGCTGCAGTAAGTGTGAGCACCTTCTGAACAAGCCTCCTCCTCGAAGACTCGACTCCGCGAAACACCCTTTGATTCCTCTCCATCCAAACTATCCACACCCCAGCCACGAAAACATACTGTCTCACCTTGCACAAATATTGCAACCAATGTCGGGACTCGGAAGGATCAAACCCTGGAATATCGGCCACCTCATGCATGCCCAACAACCGCCACAAAAGTTTAGCCCATCTACATCCAAAGAAAAGGTGTTTCCAATCCTCCACCTCGTCTCCACAAATCAAACATAACGGGGAATTGGCCACCCCCGGTGATGCCTTACCTCATTCGTCGCCAAAGATCCATGAGATATTAGCCAAAAGACATGACCAATCTTCTCCGGGATCCAACTACTCCACATCCAATCCCAGCCTTTGTCGTCCGTGCCACCACCCCTCACCAAGTGGTATCCGGACTTTACACTATAACCCCGATGGCTCTAACCTCCAATGTAGGATATCCGATACCCCCTCCATGAACAGAGGGCAACTTGAACCTTCTATAGCATCTTTAATCTCTAACGGCATCCAAGTATACAGCTTCTGAAATAGATGAGGATTATTGGATTAATGATATTATGTTTAATAATTAAGCTATGATGTGTTTTAGTCTTTTTTTTTCTTTTTCTTTCTTTTCTTCTTTAAAAAGAAAAAAGTATATATAGAATTTGTTTAGAATGGTATAAAATTTTTTAGGTTATTAGTAATTTTATATCAATCAATATTTTAAGGATCAATTTAATGTTTACATCATATTTTCAATGAAATATCTTTATTAAAATATGATTATTATAATCCTTATATTGATACTTCCTCCGTATTCAAATGTTTCTTACATACTCACTTTTCACGCAGTCCAATGCACATTTTAAATCATTAATAACTCAAGTTCGGTACAAGTGAAAATTCTAAAAGTTCGATATTTAAAAACTACTCGACGAGACGAATCTAACAAGATCCCACTTGACTATATTTTAACTTGTATAACTATGATAAAACTTTAAATAAAAGTTTGTGAGTGAATAGTAACACATTACTCTTTGTCAAGAACATATGAAAACGGAGGTAGTATATGATTATATAATTTTTAAACACAAATTTTTAACCTAATTAAATTTATTTAATAATATTATAATATTAATAGTTTTTTAAAATATTATGTATACAATAAAATAATTTATATATATATATATATTTGTAATCAATTATATCTTTTTAAAATATATATGTAGATTTTCTCAAAATTTTGTTATATTAATAAATAGATTTATTTTCTAAATATAGATATTGATGATGTGTCCGATGACGTGTAATTAGTTAGCAGATTACGTGTAAACCCAGTCTGCCTATGTGTTTTAATAATAGTTGTTGTTCTAAAAATAAGCATATAATCACTGATTAACCCTTTAAAATTAGAAAGGATGAATTAAATTTAATAAGGACAAAACAGTCTGCATAAGCCGAAAAGTATTCAGGATTTATTATAGCATTTCCTCTGCTCACGCGCGGTCCAATGCATTTTTTAACAATAAATATCTTTGGTTGTGTACAAGTAAAAATTATTAAAAAAAAATTGATATTCTAAAACTACAAGAGTAAATGATTCTAACAAAATCCAACTTGACTATATTTTTTTTTCTTCTATAACTATTATATAAACATGAATCAATGTTAAATAATGAATAGTGTAAAAAAAAAACCATTGTAGAAATCACAGAGAGTGTGTAATACCATAGAAATTACCCAAAATAATTTTACTTCATTAAGTAGACTTTTATTAAATATTTAAACACTTGCTTAAAGAATTAGTATATTGATTTTTTTTACAAAACAACACTTGTAAAATTATATATGTAAATTTGTATTTTCCAAAAGAAACATGAATTTCAATATCAAGGTAATAGAATTATATAGTTTATGGAATGTTTTTTTAAATCTATTGTTTAAATTATATATACAAGTTTTATGTATATACACATTGGTCTTGAAAATTATTATGAGGATAGTATGTGAATATTTTAAGTATTTTGATATTCATTCTGGAATAATTTTTTATAAAAATAAAAATATGAGTTTTTATGTGAATCTATGAGAATTAACTTCTATATATAAGAAAATATATTCATAAATTATAATTTTTATTTAATGATGACATGAAGACTTTGTGGTTTGAGTATTGTTGTGAATAAAATAAAACCATGCAAGTATATTATTATTATCTTTTTGAAAGCACATTAATATAAATACAATACTTGAAATAAATAAATAAATATTATATTATCATATCCAACTCATTTAGTATAAATGCATGCCACTAAATAATGGCAAGAATAATGATTTTTCTAGACAAGCTAATACTTCAATCATTTTCATGATACACTACTACACAAATATAAGGTTAAAAGCAATTGCAAGAAATTTTCTTCCTAAACAAATAGATGAAAAATCAACTGTAACACCCCGGATTTGATAACCCAGGCCGGGATGCCACCGCCACACCTCTCTAGCAAGACACGGTTTCTCCGAGCTTACTATAGAGATGTAAGGCTATGGTTTTTCAGGATTTAAAATATTCAAGTAGCCCATTCATAGATAATTTAAAAATACTACATCAGAGTTGCAGCGAGAATATATAAAATAGCAGCGGAAGTAAAGTGTATGCAGCGGAAATTGAAATATAGGGCCGACATGGCCAAACCACGGGTTGAACAGACCCGTTCATGCAAGTCACGTAAAATAAATAACTAAGTATCCCAAATGATCCCCCAATGAGTGATCATGCTTCGTACTCTGTAACAGAAAAAAAATGAACAACGGTTTTTATCAGTATTATAAAATACTGAGTAAGTTAATCCTTACATGACAATAAAGGGGTTAGATTTTTAGTAATTAAGATAAATCTTTTTGCCATGCATAAAAACATTTTAAAAAGAATGCGAAGATAATGCATACTTTAAAGACACATTTAAATTTCATAATTTAAAACTTAAGCATGGGCAATTATTTAAGACATGATTTAAAAACATGAATAATGCCGTAAGAAAGTAATTAAAAATTTGAGCTTTAAAAATTTTCACCGATACGCTACCATCAAAACGATATTTAATTTAGCCGGCAATCCGGCGGCCGCAGCCAATTTCATAAAATCTGAGCTTTTTAGTTTATTTCCCGTTACGCCATCATCTCAACAATAGATAGCCGGTGATCCGGCGGCCTCAGCCAATTTCATAAGTAACATATCATCTAGCCGGTGATCCGGCGGCCGCAGCCGATACGCCATACCCAGTACCACTCCGTCGAGCCTCGAGTAACCCATACGGATACACTCGAGAGGGTAGGCAGTTGGTCTCTTGTGACCAAATACGCCATATCCAGTACCGCTCCGTCGAGCCTCGAGTAACCCATTCGGATACCCTCGAGAGGATAGGCCAAAATAATAACGGCAGATATCAATAGTAACAGTTAGCCGGTGATCCGGCGGCCTCAGCCAATTTCATAAGTAACATCTCATCTAGCCGGTGATCCGGCGGCCGCAGCCGATACGCCATACCCAGTACCACTCCGTCGAGCCTCGAGTAACCCATACGGATACACTCGAGAGGGTAGGCAGTTGGTCTCTTGTGACCAAATATGCCATATCCAGTACCGCTCCGTCGAGCCTCGAGTAACCCATACGGATACACCCGAGAGGATAGGCAAAATATAAGTTGCCGTGTTGTTGATTTTTCGCGCGTGATAGTCATAGCCGTTTTGGCACAAATTGCACAATTAGGGGGGCACCCTGCAGAGCACTCACCCCCCTAAATTTTATGTAACCGATATTGTTTCAACTTTAGTATAACGGGATTTTCAAAAATATAGCTTTATCGTATCACAAGATTTCGATCGTTGTTTAAAAGATTTCAAAAATCGATCGATGTCACAGTTTACGCCTTTTCAGTTTAAAAATCCATTTCTTAGGCGATTGATCTGAAATTTTCACAGTAGCTCAAAAACATCCCAATGAACAACTTTCATGTTTTGAGTTTTTCGTAAAAACGATGGGAAGTATGTCAAAAATCAAGTTTTCTACTCAAATAGTATGCTGTCAGGATTCAGGTTTGACACATCTCAAAGATTTGACTTTTTAACATATCAAATGAGCTTCAAAAATTCTGAAATTTTATATGCACATACTAGACATGATTATATGCAACTTTTGTTTAGAACTCAAAGATTGGATCGGACTAGAAATGATAGAAATATGCTCATCAAGTTCGGTTAAGAAATCTGTGAACCTTTGAAAATTCTTTAAAACGCAGAATATGTCCGATTCGATTTGGGGTTTCAAAACTTGATGAAAATGCATGAAATTTTACAGAGGTATACTAGACTCATAGATCTATAACTTTTGTTTAGATCATGAAGATTGGTTCGGACTAGAAATGATAGAAATATGCTCATCAAGTTTGGTTAAGAAATCTGTAAATTTTTGAAAGTTCTTAAAACGCAGAATATGTCCGACTTGATTTGGGGTACCAAAACTTGATGAAAAATTCTGAAATTTTTACACAACATAGCTGAAGATCTTAGGATCAAAATCTTAGTTTTGAGTTTTCAGGTTTGAACAATCGAAATAAGAGTTTTGTTCGGATTTCAGAAAATACGTAGATTGGGGTTTTTAGGTTTGATTTTAACGTTTCGTTTAAGATTCAATGTTTTGGATGTCTTCAAACCACCCGTATTGATATGTAAGTTATCAACTTACCGAGAGTGAGTTCCTTGAACGTTCTAAGGTTGATCGATTTGTCCAAAATCGCCACGAACGAATCTACGCAACACGTTCTTCTTCTCCTTTGGCTACGAACGTGTTTGCAAGTAAAGATCCGTAAGTTAGAAGGTTGATTATGATCTTAAAGCAATAAGGAAACTTGATTGACACCTTACCAACAATCCAATGTCTGCAAACCCTTGATCTCCACACTACTTTGGTAGGATTTGCTTGCCGGAAAGTTCGCCGGAAGTTCGCCGGAAGGTGTTTGGCTTAGGGAGAGTTTTTGGAGAGTTTGGGAGTGAATGGTTGATTAGAATGGCTGAAAATGGAGTTAGGAATGATTACATAACGTCCAAATGATGTTCCCTCCCGTGATAGATCAGATTCTCGCGTTGGGGTCAAGGAATATGGCAAGAAAGTCGCCAAAACGCGACAATGGCTGTTGTCAGGACCTTGGCGCGGGGTTGGCGCGCGAATCGGCCAAAAGGCGCGCCGGGTGCGCGCCACCCAAAACGCGACAAACGTCGCCGCGGCGACGGCGCGGGGTTGGCGCGCTGTTTGGCTAAACCCCGCGCGGACAGTGCGCCACTCTCGCCTGGACTTCGGTCCGGGCGGGGTCGTGCGATCCGTCGTGCTTTTCCTCCTCTCTTTCGGGCTTCTATCCTCTTACGTTTTCGGGCTCGATTTTTTTTCGGGTCATAAATTCTTGTCTTAATTTTATCTCGACTCAAATGAACTTCATGTTAAAATCTTAAATCCGTCGGCCTCGGTTTCGTCGGCTTTCAATTCGTCGTCTTTTGATTCCCGTGTAATAACTTGTATCATTAAATTTCTTTCGACTTCACGGGTTCTTGGAATTAAAATTTCTTTCCTTCATGAACTTAACTCCAATTATTTTTACTCAATTCATGGAATGTCTTCGGGCTTCCTTTCCCTCTTTTATTCCATTTTGAATTTAAATCTATCGGCGTTTTATTTCCGAGCAATAATTTATTGTGATAAATTATTTTCTTCTTCTCGGAAATATTTCAACATTGATCGGAATAAATTTTTATTCCCTTGGACGTTGATAAAAATCTGGGGTGTTACACTCTCCCCCCCTTAAGAATCAACTTCGTCCTCGAAGTTGTGCTTCGGCTTTTCTCGCGCGAAGAGTTATGGTCCTTTTTGTTTACTATTTGTGTTATTGAATTATTGTTCGATTGTTGATCATCGTTTGTTGTTTGATTATTGTTTGATTGTTGATCATCGTTTGTTGTTTGATTATTGTTTGATTATTGTTTGATTATTGTTTGACTGAACCCAGAATTGAAATTTCCAAGTTGCCTACGTACCCTGTGAAGGGATCAAGTCATTACGTAGTTCAAAATAATTTGGATTTGGTTTTCCTCGGGTGTTACAACCTCCCCCCCTTAAGAATACAGTTATGTTCCCATAACTGTGGTCCGGTCGTTTTGGAAGAGGGTAGGGTAACGTTGTCGCATGTTGGCTTCCAATTCCCAGGTTGCCGTCTCCATTTCGTGGTTGGACCACAAGACCTTGACTAACCTTACAGTTTTGTTCCTTGTTACTCTCTCCTTAACATCGAGTAATTGTACCGGAATTTCCTCATAGCTCAAGTCATCATCCAATTTATTTCCTTCCGGTTGGAGTACATGGGTCGGATCGTGCACATACTTCCTTAATTGTGATATGTGGAACACATTGTGAACTCTAGCCAATTGTGGCGGTAAGACTAGACGATATGCTAGATTCCCGACTTTTACTAGAATTTCATAAGGTCCTATATTCCGTGGACTTAGCTTTCCTTGTTTGCCAAAATGCATCACCCCCTTCATCGGTGATATCTTAAACATGACCTTATCCACGACTTGAAATTCTATGTCTTGCCGTTTCGCACGCTTAGGTGCACACGTATCTTGTAGAGCAGAGGAGGAGTAAATAAATCATTTTTTTTTTTTTATTTTTGACCCGCGCGGGGTCCGCGCGGGGTTTGGGGGTTTACCGCGCCGGGTCCGCGCGGCGCCCCCAGGGGCAGAAATAGGGCTCGCGCGGGGCGCGAGCCATTTGCTCCTCTTCCCTTCCGAAATTCTTCCCAACTTCCCCTCAAATTCGTCCCCTCGTGCTCGGATTCTTCTAGTTCCGACTTCGATTTCTCTTTGTAAGGTATGTATCTTCTATTTTCACTTGTCAATTTCTAGTTTTATGCCTTGATTTGTTAGAATTTGGTTGAATTGTGGAATTAGGGTTTTGGCATGTAATTTGGGGTTTTGACATTTTCGGCTTAATTCTCGCGAATTAATGGTTGTATGTAGTATTTTGGTGCCATTTCTATTGTTTAGGAAGTATTGGTATGTATATATGTGCTTAAGTTGTGTAATTTCTTGCTAGAACTTGGATTTTTAGGGGAACTATGAAATTTTCGATTTTGTTGGTGTTATTGGTGTAAAAGTGGTTTCGTTGGTGTTGTTTGTTGACACTTGTGATTATGATTTGTTGTTCAAGCAATTGTTTGGTTTTGGGGTTAGTTGCCATGTGTTTACAACATATTTTTGAACTTAATTTATTGCGCACACAAGGTGTTCGACAGAATGCCCCAATGGGTTTTTGAATTTGTTTGGGCACATTCCTTGGTTTGATTCTCTCCCAATATGTATTGGCAAACTATTGGGTCTAGATTCCTCCTAGATTTTCCCCGTTGGAACTTCATATTTATGATGTCTTTATATATTTTTGCTTGTGAATTGATGTGTTGAAAATTAGTCTTACCCTTAATATTGGGTGTTCGCAGGATGTTTCTTTTTCTGTGGTTCATCTTGGCGTTCCTTATGGTCCTTCCGGGGGCCAAGAGACGGGCTTCTCGACTTGATACTGCTGGCCCTAGCACTGCCGCTCCGGGGATGCCGGATGGTGATGATAGCGACGGCGATGACGGCAGTGAGTCCGAGGAGGACGAGGAGCGAGAGCCGAGGCTCAGGGGTCTCCCTTACGAGGTACGTCCTCGCCGGCATGATCGGTTCCGTTTCCATACGATGGCCTCCCAGGACTTCTATTTCGACGAGCTTCGTCGGAAGAGGGCTTACGTTCCCGAGCGAGGCTTGTATCCCGATCATATGGGCGATGACCGGATCAGTGCCGTGTTGGGGCATCTCCAGTGGACCGGTCTTGCACATCCTCCCGAGGGCGTTGCCTCCGGCTATCTAGCCATGGAGGTTATCGCCAACATCAGTGGTCTTGGGGTAGACGACGACCTCTCTCGAGTCTGGGTTCGTGGTCGCTACTTAGACTTCAGTGCTCGGGCGATTAACACCTATTTCGGCCTTCCAGATGATGGCGCGTTCCGACCGCAGCCAGAGGGTTGGGTTTATGCCCCTGCCTGGGGTGTCTTGTGTACCGAGGTACCCCCGCGGACTGGGGAACCCCACGAGTTGCGACTGACATCTTTGGATGCCCATTGGCGTGTACTTGCCCAGCTTTGGTTAGGACGCATCCGGCCGATCACCCGTAGTCATATCGTCATAGATCACGTCTTTGAGACTATCTGCTTTATCGCGCGGGGCGGCCGGGTAAATGTGGGCGCTTGCATTGCGGACAACCTGAGGGGGTTACGACGGGGGCGAGGGAGTAGGGTGATTACTCATGCACACCTCATTTGTGGCTTGTGCGCTGCCCAGGGGATCCGCACGTCTCCCGAGACGGACCCCTATCCCTTAGCTCCAGGTGAGCACTACCGTGTTCCGTCTTATGCAGCCCGGCGCAGCACCTTGCGTCGTGGAGCGCCTCGGGCTATACTGCACCCGCATCCTGAGGATGGTGGTTTGATCTTAGTTGTTCCTCCTGAGCGACCACTTCCTCCTCCTGTGGTTCCACAGCAGGGTGTGGTTCCACCGCGGGGTCAGGACATGACGCAGATGCTCCAGATGATGCAGGAGATGCGCATCAGTATGGATGCCGGGTTTGCAGCTGGGCAGGCTCGCTATGACGCTTTGGATGTTAGGATGGATCACTATCAGGATCGCTTTGACGCCCTAGATGCTAGGATGGATCTGTATCAGGATCGTATGGACACGCTCACTGTGAGACAGGCGGAGCAGCAGGCCACCTTGACGGACATGTACGCCTACATGCGTCAGATGGATGACTACATGCGTCGCCGGTTCCCTCCTCCTGATCAGTGACTTTATGTTTCCCGTTTATGTTTTTTTTTTTCTAGACTCGTGTTAGCAGCTGTTGGTTTAGTATTTCCCATTTGTGTTTTCAGTTAGACTTGGTTTGGTATTTCTTTTAGGATGTTGTACTGTGACGTTACTCTGATTCCGTGCATGTCTCTGTTTGTACTGCATAGTTTGATGCATCGTGTGTTTTTATGTTTTTTTTTTTTTTTTTTAATTTCGGATTTAAATTTATCTAAATAGATAAATCTTGCATTTTATTTCCTTAAAAGGAATTTCTAGTACAAGTGATAGGATATACCAAAATAGGATCCTCCTATCGTTTCTAGGCGTCCTCCGGCACAGTGGTGGGATCCTCTTCCGGATCTTCCTCCACTGGACTTGACGGTAGTAGGTCATCGAAAATGCGGTTCAAGTCATCCCCATGAGCATCAACAAGCTCTTTTAAACATAGATTTTGTGTAGTAAGGGTTTGGATTTGGTCTTCGAGCTGGTTTATGCGGTGGTGGTCCGCCTCTCTTAAGTTTCCCATATGGTGCAGATTTGCCTCCAATTGGGCCATACGATGTTCCATTTGTTGTATGGTTTGTTGGGAATCAAAGTGAGCGTTCATCATTTTGATCATTAAGTTCATCATGTCTTGGTTAGCCATCTAGCGCAAGGAAAAGATCTAGGTTACAACATAACGCTTCTAGGTTCTCTAAGGTATAGAAATGCAATATGCACATGTAGTGATGATCCCCCCCCGAAAAAAAATTTTATGCATATATTTATTTATCCATGGGTTTTAAAAGTAAATTTATTCCATGGATATGTTAAAATAAGGATAAAAGGTTTGGGCCGCTATATTGGGCCGAAAGAAATAAATTATTTGGGCTTTAAATAAAACCAGGTTATTGGGCCAAGATAATTTCTTGGGCCTCTAAAAAAAATTTTTGGCTAAAAATTTGGGCCTTAACTTCAAAATAATAATTGGGATCTTTAAAATATATTACTAGTTTGGAAATGATGACTTTAAAAATAATAATACTTGAAAATAATAGTTTAAAAATATTCCGAACTCTTTAAAATAGTAGTTTTAAAATAGTCTGGGTTCTGATACCACTTTGGTATCAGATATTTTCTTTAAAATAAATAGCTTTAAAATAGGCCGGGCTCTGATACCATATTGTAACACCCCGGATTTGATAACCCAGGCCGGGATGCCACCGCCACACCTCTCTAGCAAGACACGGTTTCTCCGAGCTTACTATAGAGATGTAAGGCTATGGTTTTTCAGGATTTAAAATATTCAAGTAGCCCATTCATAGATAATTTAAAAATACTACATCAGAGTTGCAGCGAGAATATATAAAATAGCAGCGGAAGTAAAGTGTATGCAGCGGAAATTGAAATATAGGGCCGACATGGCCAAACCACGGGTTGAACAGACCCGTTCATGCAAGTCACGTAAAATAAATAACTAAGTATCCCAAATGATCCCCCAATGAGTGATCATGCTTCGTACTCTGTAACAGAAAAAAAATGAACAACGGTTTTTATCAGTATTATAAAATACTGAGTAAGTTAATCCTTACATGACAATAAAGGGGTTAGATTTTTAGTAATTAAGATAAATCTTTTTGCCATGCATAAAAACATTTTAAAAAGAATGCGAAGATAATGCATACTTTAAAGACACATTTAAATTTCATAATTTAAAACTTAAGCATGGGCAATTATTAAAGACATGATTTAAAAACATGAATAATGCCGTAAGAAAGTAATTAAAAATTTGAGCTTTAAAAATTTTCACCGATACGCTACCATCAAAACGATATTTAATTTAGCCGGCAATCCGGCGGCCGCAGCCAATTTCATAAAATCTGAGCTTTTTAGTTTATTTCCCGTTACGCCATCATCTCAACAATAGATAGCCGGTGATCCGGCGGCCTCAGCCAATTTCATAAGTAACATATCATCTAGCCGGTGATCCGGCGGCCGCAGCCGATACGCCATACCCAGTACCACTCCGTCGAGCCTCGAGTAACCCATACGGATACACTCGAGAGGGTAGGCAGTTGGTCTCTTGTGACCAAATACGCCATATCCAGTACCGCTCCGTCGAGCCTCGAGTAACCCATTCGGATACACTCGAGAGGATAGGCCAAAATAATAACGGCAGATATCAATAGTAACAGTTAGCCGGTGATCCGGCGGCCTCAGCCAATTTCATAAGTAACATCTCATCTAGCCGGTGATCCGGCGGCCGCAGCCGATACGCCATACCCAGTACCACTCCGTCGAGCCTCGAGTAACCCATACGGATACACTCGAGAGGGTAGGCAGTTGGTCTCTTGTGACCAAATATGCCATATCCAGTACCGCTCCGTCGAGCCTCGAGTAACCCATACGGATACACCCGAGAGGATAGGCAAAATATAAGTTGCCGTGTTGTTGATTTTTCGCGCGTGATAGTCATAGCCGTTTTGGCACAAATTGCACAATTAGGGGGGCACCCTGCAGAGCACTCACCCCCCTAAATTTTATGTAACCGATATTGTTTCAACTTTAGTATAACGGGATTTTCAAAAATATAGCTTTATCGTATCACAAGATTTCGATCGTTGTTTAAAAGATTTCAAAAATCGATCGATGTCACAGTTTACGCCTTTTCAGTTTAAAAATCCATTTCTTAGGCGATTGATCTGAAATTTTCACAGTAGCTCAAAAACATCCCAATGAACAACTTTCATGTTTTGAGTTTTTCGTAAAAACGATGGGAAGTATGTCAAAAATCAAGTTTTCTACTCAAATAGTATGCTGTCAGGATTCAGGTTTGACACATCTCAAAGATTTGACTTTTTAACATATCAAATGAGCTTCAAAAATTCTGAAATTTTATATGCACATACTAGACATGATTATATGCAACTTTTGTTTAGAACTCAAAGATTGGATCGGACTAGAAATGATAGAAATATGCTCATCAAGTTCGGTTAAGAAATCTGTGAACCTTTGAAAATTCTTTAAAACGCAGAATATGTCCGATTCGATTTGGGGTTTCAAAACTTGATGAAAATGCATGAAATTTTACAGAGGTATACTAGACTCATAGATCTATAACTTTTGTTTAGATCATGAAGATTGGTTCGGACTAGAAATGATAGAAATATGCTCATCAAGTTTGGTTAAGAAATCTGTAAATTTTTGAAAGTTCTTAAAACGCAGAATATGTCCGACTTGATTTGGGGTACCAAAACTTGATGAAAAATTCTGAAATTTTTACACAACATAGCTGAAGATCTTAGGATCAAAATCTTAGTTTTGAGTTTTCAGGTTTGAACGCTCGAAATAAGAGTTTTGTTCGGATTTCAGAAAATACGTAGATTGGGGTTTTTAGGTTTGATTTTAACGTTTCGTTTAAGATTCAATGTTTTGGATGTCTTCAAACCACCCGTATTGATATGTAAGTTATCAACTTACCGAGAGTGAGTTCCTTGAACGTTCTAAGGTTGATCGATTTGTCCAAAATCGCCACGAACGAATCTACGCAACACGTTCTTCTTCTCCTTTGGCTACGAACGTGTTTGCAAGTAAAGATCCGTAAGTTAGAAGGTTGATTATGATCTTAAAGCAATAAGGAAACTTGATTGACACCTTACCAACAATCCAATGTCTGCAAACCCTTGATCTCCACACTACTTTGGTAGGATTTGCTTGCCGGAAAGTTCGCCGGAAGTTCGCCGGAAGGTGTTTGGCTTAGGGAGAGTTTTTGGAGAGTTTGGGAGTGAATGGTTGATTAGAATGGCTGAAAATGGAGTTAGGAATGATTACATAACGTCCAAATGATGTTCCCTCCCGTGATAGATCAGATTCTCGCGTTGGGGTCAAGGAATATGGCAAGAAAGTCGCCAAAACGCGACAATGGCTGTTGTCAGGACCTTGGCGCGGGGTTGGCGCGCGAATCGGCCAAAAGGCGCGCCGGGTGCGCGCCACCCAAAACGCGACAAACGTCGCCGCGGCGACGGCGCGGGGTTGGCGCGCTGTTTGGCTAAACCCCGCGCGGACAGCGCGCCACTCTCGCCTGGACTTCGGTCCGGGCGGGGTCGTGCGATCCGTCGTGCTTTTCCTCCTCTCTTTCGGGCTTCTATCCTCTTACGTTTTCGGGCTCGATTTTTTTTCGGGTCATTCTCGGGTCATAAATTCTTGTCTTAAGTTTATCTCGACTCAAATGAACTTCATGTTAAAATCTTAAATCCGTCGGCCTCGGTTTCGTCGGCTTTCAATTCGTCGTCTTTTGATTCCCGTGTAATAACTTGTATCATTAAATTTCTTTCGACTTCACGGGTTCTTGGAATTAAAATTTCTTTCCTTCATGAACTTAACTCCAATTATTTTTACTCAATTCATGGAATGTCTTCGGGCTTCCTTTCCCTCTTTTATTCCATTTTGAATTTAAATCTATCGGCGTTTTATTTCCGAGCAATAATTTATTGTGATAAATTATTTTCTTCTTCTCGGAAATATTTCAACATTGATCGGAATAAATTTTTATTCCCTTGGACGTTGATAAAAATCTGGGGTGTTACATCAACATGATTAACAAGTGTCTTGGATGAATGGCTAGCAAAGAAAGGTGATCAATTATCTCTTGAACCCACCAAGATTAATAGCCTCCATAATAGGCAAACCATTATGTTAATAGACAACATGATGGATAAAATTAATAGCCTCTTTGTTAGGCTATAAGGACGAAATGAGTGGATACAAATACTCTAACCATTATTGCTCAAGACACACTTAATTGGATGATTGGTGAGGTTGTAATCACTCTCACAATGTGTCATGTTCAATTGTTCAAATCTTAGCCTATAAATAGAGGGAGTTTCTAGCCTTCAAACACACCAATCTCATCCATCTCATTAGCCAAATTCACTACCCATTTTATTCTTCAAAGTTCTCTCACATAGTGAGCATATCTTAAGGATTGTGGAGTCTAGTAGGCTTGGCAACCTTCATCATTCTAAGAGTTCTAACTCTTCTCAACACTTGGTTAGTAAGATATCCTCCTTGTAAACTTGTATCTTAGAGATCTAAATCTTTTATTTTTATACTATAAATTGATTTCCCTCTATTTGTCAAATTTCAGTGAAACCCGTAATTTGTGGTGCGAATCTTGGGTTATAACGACCATTATCTTTGAATCTTCTTGCTTTTATACATCAATTCTGTAAGTTAACACTCTCTACTTCAAGTTTTGGAGATCCCAATCAATGTTTTAAGAGTACAAAATTAGAATTTCCCCATTATACCAAAATCTATCAGTTTTTCGTTTACGTAAAGATCCATCTTTTTAAACTATTTTTGTTCATTATCCCTCAAAGGCTCCTTCGTAAAACTTGTTCCTTATTGAGATGAGTATCTTTCTGAGAAATTTAATAATTTTTAGAACTCATATGAAAAAGTTATGGGATCCCCTTTATCGTAAGGTCGAAATCTCTTTTTGTTGAAATCTAAGAAATGATAGTGTTTCTGAAATCCTCATTTTTTAAGGTCTTAAGTGTTTCAAACCCAAATGGTTTGTTCATGAAAATATTTATTTATATGTTATCTACCTTGTGGTAAAATTTCAGAATTTTTGGTCGCAAATTACTATTTTTAAAACCTGTTGAAAATTATAGAGTCACCATTGAATTTCTGGCAGAATATATGTTCTGAAAAGAACTCGATTTTTGAACTGTTTTCATACCTTATTTTGAAAAGTGTAAAACATTAAACTTGTTCAACTATGTGTTGAGTATCTACAGTTTAAATTTCATAGCAATTGCCTTTCATATGAATTTTTAAACTGACTTGGCGTAAACTGCAACGATGGACTTGATTTTTGGTCCAAATGAGAAATTGTTGGATTTTGAGATCCATGAAATGATATTTTCATATTTATGAGATATTGATATGGGAGTTAAATGTTGAAATGATATTTGGCATTATTGAATGCCCTTGTTATGAGGTTACTCCCTTGATATTGTTGAAAACTCTTTTAAAGAGGACATTATGTGGAAAATTGTTGAAAACTCTTTTAAATCCATTGTGCACTATTCACTTGAGTAAGATGTCATATTTGATAGAGGGCTAATGCACTAGGGATGTGTCTTGCGGGGCCTCCCCCTCTAAATATGCCAAGACGGCATTGTTGATAAATTGTGCCAAAACGGCGTTATTGCATGTATGAGTCTATACTCTTGGGTGTATCCATGATGGGTTACCCGAGGCTCCGGAGTGTGTCTGTATATGAGTCCGCTGCATGCTGATCATGACTTATGATCGATATGATATGATATGATATATGGAAAATGGTGTCCTCTTGTGCATAGTTTCTATAATGGTAAGAATGAAAGTTATTTATTTTGTTAAAGGTAATGTGTGTGATCATTTTAAAAGAAAAAGTGAAAATTATTATTATTATTATTTTTTGAGTGTCAACCACTATTTTAAAACCTACTTCTTAAAGTGGAGCGGGTTGACTTACTCAGTACCATTGTACTGATAAAAAGTTGTTGCGTTATCTTTTTACAGATATTGGAGCTGACATATGAACTGCATCTCATGACATGAGCATTTGGGGATGGGATTACATTTCATCAAAAGATTGTTGCTTTAAGGAACCACGTATTTTTAAATATTAATCTCTTATATATTGCCTTTAGTTTATGCTTCCGCGTGAGAAAGAACAATGACTCTGGTATTAAGTACTTTAAATTTTCTTATGTCTATATTTTATAAAATTGGCAATTATTTTTAAAGTTCATACTACAAAAATTTATATTTAGCCGTAGCACTTGTCAATTAAGTTAGCCAAAGGGCGAGCCTGACTGACAAGTGTGGCGGTAACATTCTGAAACCTTATGAGGATGAATTTCGGGGTGTTACAGAGTGGTATCAGAGAGTATTTTTAAACTCTAAGTATTTGTAAACTGTAAAATATAGAACTGCATGAGGTGATTCTGTCTAAGGAGTCTGGTTTTTAAAGATTGCCCGTCAGCCGGTGGCTCTACCAGTCTTTCCTGGGAATCAACTTTGTAGTTCTATATTTTAACTAGTTGGCAAATTACTTAGAAGGCGATACCCTCTAATCTTAGCATTTCTTGGTTAAGTTAGCAACAAGGCGAGCTTGACTAAGGGATGCGACAGTTGAACTCCGGTTTATGGATTTTAAAAAAAAAAGTCCATTTTGAGAAAGAAATATGCAAAATATTTTTCAAAGGCCCATATAGGCTATGTTAAATTTTGAAACTTAGAAATTATTTTTGGGGTGGGGACATATGCATTCATGAGCATGCATCGTTTTCTTTAAAATTTAAAAAAAAAATGTTATGATATACTAAGTCAGTTGACCTTATCATAAGTGCTATTTTTTTTTGGTAAACATTGACACCTATGTGCCGGCAAATGTGTGTGGGAGCCCAAGCCACACAAATTACAAAGGGGATAAAGGGGAGGGATCGGGGCCGGGTGGGAATCGAACCCCCAACCTATGGTTGGAAGGCAGGGAACATGACCGCTTGGGCCAAGTCCCATTCCCATCATAAGTGCTCTTTTTAAATTCTCTATCTTGTAATATTTTCTAGATTTATGAAATAAAGCTTGTTATTTCATTCCTTCTGGTTAATCTCTAAAAGTCATATTCCTAACTTAGACATTTCTACGTTAACTCATCCTTATACTATGACCTAACGAGTTTTAGGACATAATCATCCCTTAAACTTGAACTCACTCTTGCTTAACCATCCTTAGCAGAATGGCACCCCGTGCAAGGACTAGAAAAACCCTCCGAAGTATTGATGCCCTCAACAACATGGAGCCACACCAAAATCCGAACATGACTAACCACGAAGTGCCAGCAGCACAGGGTGTATCCAATCAACAAGTTGTACCACCTGCACACAACATACATCACCTTGACATCACCAACAATCAGGGCGTTGGACACAACATGGTACCTCCTAATCCGGGAGCACCCAACAACCAAACCCCTCAGAATCGAAACACGCCAAACTCGCTTGACAATGATCGCCTAAGGATCATTGAGCAAATGCTCATTGCCTTGGGTCAGGGTCAAATTAATCAAGCCACAGCAGCTGTGCCGCCACCTCAAGCCCAGCTCAATCACCTAGCAATGGTGAACCAATACAGACCACCTCATTATGATGGGCAGGAGGACCCTACTAAATTGGAGGATTGGATAAAAAGTTTCAACAAGCTACTCGAGGCGACTCGTTGCCCAGATAAGAAGAAAATTACTGTAGTCTTGTACTTTTTAGGAGGTGATGCAGATGACTGGTGGCAGTTACAGAAGAGAGAGATAGATGATCATGAGGAGTATACATGGGAAAACTTTACAGAAGCTCTAAGAGAAAGGTTTTACCCGATGAGTACCAAAGCAGCAATGTATGAAGAGTTTCTATCGTTACGACAAGGAGCACAATCTGTACAAGAATACTATGTCAGATTCAAGGAGTGAGTTAGATTTGCTCCTAAGTTAGTCTCCACCGATGCCGAGAAGGCACAGAAGTTCGAAATGGGATTAAACCTCTCCATTAGAGAAGTGGTGGCTGGGGTTCGGTATCCTACCCTCCAAGCGATCTACGATCGAGCTGTCGCAGTTTCTCGTGTACAACAGATAAAGAGAAAAGCTGGGGAGTCTAGCCACGGGTTCCAAGGACAGGACAAGAGGATTCGGGACAACCGAGGAAGCAGCAGCAACAACAACCACCTCAGCAACAATAAAGGCAATATTTGAGGTGGGCAGAATCGACCCGTCCAGGGAAACAAATGAGGGGGCAACAATGGTACAAGAAACCATGAAGGGTACATACCACAATGCCCAAAATGCAACAAGCCCCACTTAGCTAGAGGATGCCCCAAGCGGGGTACATGTTATAGATGTGGTCGAGAAGGTCATATGAGGAAGGAGTGTAAGACCCGCATTGAAAATATTACAAAAATAGATGACCTTATCAATATCCCCACTCAGCCAAAAAATCAGGATGTGCGAAACGGAAATAATCAAGGACAGAGGCCTCAGCAAAATAGAAACCAACAAGGGAACCATGTAGCACCTATAGGGCGGCTCAATGTTATTAATCAGGCGGATCTTTCAACTCAAGGGGATGTGATAACAGGTACATTTACGGCTTTAAGTGTGCCTGTTAAGGTTTTATTTGATTCTGGAGCAAGTTGTTCGTTTATCTCTTCTAGAATCTTGCCTGAATTAAAGATGCCAAAACCTAAAATGGACTTAGGAATTCAGTTGCCTTCGGGAAAAATTGTATCGTGCACCAAACGATACGATGGGATTCCTATAGTCATTAAGAACCTTGAGTTCTATGCAAACTTAGTAGAATTTGACCTTAAAGATTTTGATATTATATTGGAAATGGATTGGCTTACCCAATATAAAGCGGTAATTGAGTGTCAGAAACACAAAATTACACTGTCTAAGACTAGAGGCAAAAAGGTCAACTACTATGTCCAACTCCCCAAACGTAAGACTAAGGTAGTAAATGGCTTAAAATTTTATAGTCTTATGCAGAAAGGATATATGCTTTATGCATGCTATATCCATAACCTCAGGTTAAAGGAGAATAAAATTGATGACGTTCCAGTAGTGAGGGAGTATCCAGATGTATTCCCAGAAGAAATTCCTGGAATGCCTCCAGAACGTGAAGTCGAGTTTACAATCGATCTACTTCCCGGAACAGAACTTGTATCAAAAGCTCCTTATCGCATGGCAATTCTAGAAATGAATGAACTCAAGGAGCAACTCGAGGAATTATTACAAAATGGGTATATACGACCTAGCACGTCGCCGTGGGGAGCACCAGTCTTATTCGTCAAGAAGAAAGATGGAGGGTTACGTCTTTGTATCGATTATAAAGGTTTAAATCAGGTAACGGTTAAAAACAAATACCCGTTACCTAGGATTGATGACCTTTTCGATCAACTTAAAGGTGCAACGGTATTCTCCAAGATAGATTTGCGATACGGTTATCATCAACTACGAATCGCTGAAAAGGATATTCCGAAAACTGCGTTCAGGGCATGTTATGGACATTACGAATTTACAGTGATGTCATTTGGGCTAACAAATGCCCCAGCAGTATTCATGAATCTCATGAATGATGTGTTTCGAGAATTTTTAGATCAATGTGTAGTCATTTTCATCGACGACATCTTGATCTATTCAAAGAGCAATGATGAGCAACACTTGCATCAGGTGCTAGAGACATTAAGGAAACACCAACTCTATGCCAAGTTGTCCAAGTGTGACTTTTGGTTAGAAAAAGTAGCATTTTTAGGCCACGTTGTATCAGCTGATGGAGTTTCTGTTGACCCAGCAAAAATATCAGCAATCACCGAGTGGCCTATGCCTACTAATCAAACAGAAGTGAGAAGTTTTCTTGGACTGGCTGGATATTACAGGAGGTTCGTCAAGGACTTTTCCAAAGTTGCACGACCTCTGACTCAACTTTTGAAGAAAGGCTTGAAGTATGAATGGACAGAAAAGTGTGAATCATCATTTCAAGAGTTAAAGAAACGCCTCACAACAGCACCAATTTTAACATTGCCAACAGAAAATGGAGATTTTGAAGTGTATAGTGATGCTTCAAAAGAGGGGCTAGGGCGTGTTTTAATGCAACAACAGCAAGTCATTGCATATGCATCACGACCATTGAAGCCTCATGAGGAGAATTATCCGACGCACGACCTAGAATTAGAAGCGGTAGTGTTCGCATTAAAGATTTGGCGACACTACTTGTACGGACGAACTTGTCGGATATTCACCGACCACAAGAGCCTTAAGTACATATTTACTCAGAAGGAGTTAAACATGAGGCAACGCAGATGGTTAGAGTTGATCAAGGATTATGATTTGGACATCGCCTACCATGAACGGAAAGCTAACGTGGTCGCAGATGCGTTGAGCCGCAAGACTCGACACGTGGCAAATACTCTTATCTTACCTTCGGAACTGTATATGGACTTGGTCAAGGTAGACACGGAGCTAGTCCATTATGGAACTGTGGAAAATGTCATTAATGCTATGACCATTGAATCTACGGTATTTGATGAAATACGCAGTGCTCAACCAGGCGACATAAAGCTTGAAAGGATCAAGAAGAAGGTTGCTGAAGGAAAAGCAATTGGTTTTGCAATCCATGAGGATGGAAGCATTCGCTTCAAAGGGAGATGGTGCGTACCGCATAAATGCGTAGAGCTAAAACGAAGATTAATGGAAGAAGGCCACAACACCCCGTATTCAGTAGTACATCCAGGGGGTGATAAGCTTTATAAGGATTTAAAGAGGTTTATTGGTGGCCAAGGATGAAGAATGAGGTTGTTGAGTTTGTGGCTAGATGTTTAACCTGTCAAAAGGTTAAGCAGTACGTCAGAAGCCCTTAGGACTCATGAAACCATTGGAAATCCCAAGTTGGAAATGGGATAGTATATCAATGGATTTTGTTTCAGGACTACCACGATCACCAAAAGGAATGAATATAATTTAGGTAATTGTTGATAGATTGACAAAGGTTGCGATCTTCATACCAATGAAGGATATATGGTCTATGGATCAATTAGCAAGAGCATATATCAATAATGTGGTTCAACGACATGGAGTGCCACATGATATAATCTCTGATAGAGACAGCAGATTTGTCTCTCATTTTTGGACCAAGCTGCAAGAAGCTCTTGGTACCCAAATTAAAATGAGCAC
Organism: Hygrophila difformis; assembly: GCA_030278955.1. NCBI lineage: Eukaryota > Viridiplantae > Streptophyta > Magnoliopsida > Lamiales > Acanthaceae > Hygrophila > Hygrophila difformis. The sequence goes on along the minus strand of JAOANR010000007.1, from coordinate 59,645,765 downwards.
CGCTTTTCACCCGATGACGGATGGACAAACAGAAAGGACAATCCAAACACTAGAGGACATGCTGAGAGCATGTGTTCTTGAATTTAAAGGAAGTTGGGAAAACCATCTACCTTTGATAGAGTTCTCTTACAATAACAGCTATCATGCTAGTATAGGCATGACACCGTTTGAGGCACTCTATGGACGCAAGTGCCGAAGCCCATTATGTTGGGAAAAATGTGAGAATTCTATTGTGGTTGGGCCGCAACTCATTGAAGACATGGCCCAACAGATCAAGATGATCCAAGGGAAAATGAAGGCAGCACAAGATCGACAGAAAAGTTATGCCGATGTTAGGCGACAAGACCTAGAATTTCAAGTTGGAGATAAGGTTATGCTGAAAATATCACCTATGAAAGAAGTGATGCATTTTGGAAAGCGAGGAAAGTTAAGTCCTCGATATATTGGACCGTATGACATTTTGGAACGAGTCGGAACCCTGGCATATAGACTAGCCCTACCGCCACAACTATCTCGAGTGCACAATGTGTTCCATGTTTCACAGTTAAAGAAATATGTGCATGACCCAACCCATGTACTTCAACAGGAAGTAATTGAACTCAAAGAAGATCTAACTTATGAAGAGTATCCAATCCAAATACTCGACATCAAAGAAAGAACGACAAGGAACAAGACCACCCGGATTGTTAAAGTACTTTGGTCCAATCATGGTACAGAAGAAGCAACATGGGAACTAGAGGATGATATGAAGCAACGCTACCCCAATCTCTTTTTAAACGACCAAATAATAGTTATGGGGACATAACTGTAGGCTTAAGGGGAGGAGGATGTAACCACCCCACACAATCTTGATAGGGTATGTTCAAAATCTCCGAAAACTTTTTTCATTAACTTTTATCTTGTATTCCGCATATTAGACTGCCACAGTAGTTTTCATCATTAAAACTTCGAGGACGAAGTTGATTCTTAAGGAGGGTGGATTGTAATACCATAGAAATTACCCAAAATAATTTTAATTCATTAAGTAGACTTTTATTAAATATTTAAACACTTGCTTAAAGAATTAGTGTATTGATTTTTTTTCTACAAAACAACACTTGTAAAATTATATATGTAAATTTGTCTTTTCCAAAAGAAATATGAATTTCAATATCAAGGGTAATAGAATTATATAGTTTATGGAATATTTTTTAAATCTATTGTTTAAATTATATATACAAGTTTTTACGTATATACACATTGGTCTTGAAAATTATTATGAGGATAGTATGTGAATATTTTAAGTATTTTGATATTCATTATGGAATAAATTTTTATAAAAATAAAAATATGAGTTTTTATGTGAATCTATGAGAATTAACTTTTATATATAAGAAAATATATTCATAGATTATAATTTTTATTTAATGATGACATGAAGACTTTGTGGTTTGAGTGTTGTTGTGAATAAAATAAAACCATGCAAGTATATTATTATTATCATTTTGAAAGCACATTAATATAAATACAATACTTGAAATAAATAAATAAATATTATATTATCATATCCAACTCATTGAGTATAAATGCATGCTACTAAATAATGGCAAGAATAATGATTTTTCTAGACAAGCTAATACTTCAATCATTTTCATGATACACTACTTACATATATATAATGTTAAAAGCAATTGCAAGAAATTTTCTTCCTAAACAAATAGATGAAAAATCAACATGATTAACAAGTGTCTTGGATGAATGGCTAGCAAAGAAAGGTGATCAATTATCTCTTGAACACACCAAGATTAATAGCCTCCATAATAGGCAAACCATTATGTTAATAGACAACATGATGGACAAAATTAATAGCCTCCCAAATTAATAGCCTCTTTGTTAGGCTATAAGGACCAAATGAGTGGATACAAATACTCTAACCATTATTGCTCAAGACACACTTAATTGGATGATTGGTGAGGTTGTAATCACACTCACAATGTGTCATGTTCAATTGTTCAAATCTTAGCCTATAAATAGAGGGAGTTTCTAGCCTTCAAACACACCAATCTCATCCATCTCATTAGTCAAATTCACTACCCATTTTATTCTTCAAAGTTCTCCCACATAGTGAGCATATCTTAAGGATTGTGGAGTCTTGTAGGCTTGGCAACCTTCATCATTCTAAGAGTTCTAACTCTTCTCAACACTTGGTTAGTAAGATATCCTCCTTGTAAACTTGTATCTTAGAGATCTAAATCTTTTATTTTTATACTATAAATTGATTTCCCTCTATTTATCAAATTTCAGTGAAACCCGTAATTTGTGGTGCGAATCTTGTGTTATAACGGCCATTATCTTTGAATCTTCTTGCTCTTATACATCAATTTTGTAAGTTAACACTCTCTACTTCAAGTTTTGGAGATCCCAATCCATGTTTTAAGAGTACAAAATTAGAATTTCCCCATTATACCAAAATCTATCAGTTTTTCGTTTACGTAAAGATCCATCTTTTTAAACTATTTTGGTTCATTATCCCTCAAAGGTTCCTTCATAAAACTTGTTCCTTATTGAGTTGAGTATCTTTCTGGAAAATTTTATAATTTTTCGAACTGATATGAAAAAGTTATGGGATCCGCTTTATCGAAAGGTCGAAATATCTTTTTGTTGAAATCTAAGAAATTATAGTGTTTCTGAAATCCTCATTTTTTAAGGTCTTAAGTGTTTCAAACCCAAATAGTTTATTCATGAAAAATATTTATCTATATGTTATCTACCTTGTAAAATTTCAGAATTTTTTGTCGCAAATTACTATTTTTAAAACCTGTTGAAAATTATAGAGTCACCATTGAATTTCTGGCAGAACATATGTTCTGAAAAAAACTCGATTTTTGAACTGTTTCCATACCTTATTTTGAAAAGTGTAAAACATAAAAATTGTTCAACTATGTGTTGAGTATCTACAGTTTAAATTTCATAGCAATTGCCTTTCATATGAATTTTTAAACTGACTTGGCGTAAACTGCAACGATGGACTTGATTTTTGGTCCAAATGAGAAATTATTGGATTTTGAGATCCATGAAATGATATTTTCATATTTATGAGATATTGATATGGGAGTTAAATGTTGAAATGATATTTGGCATTATTGAATGCCCTTGTTATGAGGTTACTCCCTTGATATTGTTGAAAACTCGTTTAAAGAGGACATTATTGGAAAATTGGTGAAAACTCTTTTAAATCCATTGTGCACTATTCACTTGAGTAAGATGCCATACTTGATTGAGGGCTAATGCACTAGGGATGTGTCTTGCGGGGCCTCCCCTCTAAATATGCCAAGACGGCATTGTTGATAAATTGTGCCAAAACGGCGTTATTGCATGTATGAGTCTATACTCTTGGGTGTATCCATGATGGGTACCCGAGGCTCCGGAGTGTGTCTGTATATGAGTCCGCTGCATGCTGATCATGACTTATGATCGATATGATATGATATGATATATAGAAAATGGTGTCCTCTTGTGCATAGTTGCTACAATGGTAAGAATGAAAGTTATTTATTTTGTTAAAGGTAATGTGTGTGATCATTTTAAAAGAAAAAGTGAAAATTATTATTATTATTATTTTTTGAGTGTCAACCACTATTTTAAAACCCACTTCTTAAAGTGGAGCGGGTTGACTTACTCAGTATCATTGTACTGATAAAAAATTGTTGCGTTATCTTTTTACAGATATTGGAGCTGACATATGAACTGCATCTCATGACATGAGCATTTGGGGATGGGATTACCTTTCATCAAAAGATTATTGCTTTAAGGAACCACGTACTTTTAAATATTAATGTCCTATATATTGCCTTTGGTTTATGCTTCCGCGTGAGAAAGAACAATGACTCTGGTATTAAGTACTTTAAATTTTCTTATGTCTATATTTTATAAAATTGGCAATTATTTTTAAAGTTAATACTACAAAAATTTATATTTAGCCGTAGCACTTGTCAATTAAGTTAGCCAAAGAGCGAGTCTGACTAACAAGTGTGGCGGTAACATTCTGAAACCTTATGAGGATGAATTTCGGGTATTACAGAATGCACAAACCTGGACAAAATATTAGAATCCATACCTTTACGCACCTAATGATGTTGCAGCTGAATATGACTACTGATATCATATCATACATGCATATACGTCGTGTCCCTTACCATGACCACTAGCTAGCTAGTGACTAATAGTGAGCGTGTTTAATTTGGGCACGCACTTGTAATTAAATAATCTGGAAAATGTAATTAAAGGTGAGCAAGCACGAAGACGACAGAGAGAAAAACCTTTTGATTAATTACTAGTATGGAGTATTTCTTAGGAAAGAGTAGTCGATGATGATCATGAACTACTACTAGTACTAAATAGAAACGTACGGAGCGGAGCACACCCTAGCTAGCTAAAATGCATCCAACTACTCCTCCAGTCCAACTACTCCTAAACTTGAAATTAAATAGATAACCACATCCATCCAAGAACAAATGATGAAAAGAGATACTGATGACGACTCGATCTATTGACCTCATGATGCATGATCTAGCTACCAGAGAATAATAGCTAATAAGGATCGATCGAATACATGCATGAATGAAATTGCATGCCATGCCATGCATTATTGGAATTAAGAAAGAAAGAAAGACAGACAGACAGCTGGTAATTAATTAATTTGTAATTAAATCCTTATGGCATCCAATGCAGATTTCCCTCTGAGAGTGGAGGTCTGTTGCATCTTCAAATACTCGGCGTACAATATGGCTCTGAATTTCATCTCCTCATTATTATTATTATTCCCATCGTCTACTGCTTGTGGTGCCGCCGGCCCAATATAACTTGATAGATTCGGTCCATGTCCCACCGCCACCGATATTCTTGTCTTTTCCCTCTTCACTGTTGCCCTGTGCTCCACGCTCTTGTATTTTCCATTGCTCACAATCTAATTAAAAGAAAGTAGTACAACATCATCATTAACAACAACCAAGCAAATTTAACTAACATAACATTCAACAAGAGGAAGAGGAAGAGGAAGAGGAAGGGAAAGAAGAATATACTATATGAACTAATTATAAAGACTACAAGTACTACTATTATACTACTACTACTACTACTACTAGTAGTTATATACGGTACCTCCATGGTATCTCCCAGATTGACAATAAAAGAGGCAGGGACATGAGGGACTGCTACCCAACTCCCCTTGTGCTTCACCTGCAGGCCATCCACACCATTATCCATCAGTATGGTGATTGCGCCGTGGTCAGAGTGAGCCGCCTGCCCCAGCGTCTTCTCTGGCTCCGGGCATTCTGGGTAGTAATTCGCTGCCAGGATCTGCTGACCATCCCCCAGGAGATTTTCATCAATGTAGTTTTCATCAAGCCCCAGCCCCTCTGACATTGCCCCTCCTATCCTCAATGCTGCTTTCCGCACCTGCTCCAAGAATTCCTTGGCCACATCTCTAATTCATCATCCATGCATGCATCATCAGATTCAGATTCAGATCAACAACAACAACAATATTTATTTAACTATATATATATATATAGTAATTAAACCTGTAATTAGGTGGATTAAGTGGCCATAAGTGGAAGGATTCCTGGAAAGGATGACCATAGTGCCTGAAGAAGTCCCTCCAGTGGCGGGAATGCTCCTTGGAGGTGTTGAGGCTTGTCCCGTATCGAATTGGACTCATTACATCATCTGATGCATATCTCATCTTCTCTGTCAAACTCAGACCAAAGAATTCCTCAGCAACTTTCATCATTTCATCCATCACTCCCACTTCAACCCCATGCTTCACAATCTACACGTAGTAAAACACATGACATGATTATCATCAAATCACTGCTACTACTGCATCTTTCATGTAAAATCAACCCCACAAACTCACACACACTTTTTTTAATTACAAACTGACCCTGAATACTCCCCACTTGGCACAGGCGGAGCTAATGTCTCTCACGGTCGAAATTCTTGATTCAGGAGGTCCTTCGAGTCCACTCAGATCAATCACAGGGATATCTCCATAGCTGACTGCCAATGGATTTTCTGGCAATGGGAGAACAAATTCGAGTGGTAGCTGCTTCAGCTCCTCAGCGGGAGCTGTGTCGACCAAATACTTTACCCCTTTCTTGTAATAATCATCAGGCTCAGGCATGCCATTGCCATCATCACACTGCATGCATTATTTATTTCTTACAGTTCAAACATTCCAAACAATTTTGTGTGTGATACCCGACAATTTTTACTTAAACTGGAAAGCAAAGAAAGCAGACAAGAAATAATGGACACTAAAATGTTTTTTACTGCTCACTCATCAAATTGAAATCTGCAACAAGCTATTTAAAGACAAATGAAAGTAAATGCAATCAAAGACCATCACTAATGCTAAGGAAATGGGATAGCCACGACATGTTACTGTTTCCACACAATAAAGACAAATTAAAAACTGATATGAATGACGAAACTGTTGCACATTCTTCTCTTGTAACAGCTGCACTTCCTCCTCTTGTAACAGCCATGAAGATTAATTCCAACATGCTCCCCCTTAATCTTGACATGGCCCAAGATCATGTACGCCTAAGAGATTACGTTTCAAGGCAAACTTCATTCCAGGTAATGCTTTTGTCAGGGCATCGGCACGTTGATCTTCGGTTCGAACAAACTCCACCACAATTTTCCTTGCTTCGATGCACTCACGAATGAAATGAAACCTTGTATCAATATGTTTACTTCGAGCATGAAATACAGGATTCTTCATCAAAGCGATGGCAGACTTGTTATCAACAAACAATTTCACCGGTGTCAACTCTTGTTTTGTTAATTCTGCCAACAAACTTCTCAACCACAATGCTTGGGTTGCTGCCGATGACGCAGCCATAAACTCGGCTTCGCAAGATGACAAGGTTACAGTCTTTTGTTTATGAGAATTCCAGGAAACAAGACACTTGTTTACCTAAAATGCCATGCCTCCAGTGCTCTTTCGGTCAGTTAAATCTCCAGCAAAGTCACTATCTGAATAGCCATAAATTTCCTCTTCAAGTCCATCTTTCCCATACACCAGTCCAAAATGAACCGTGCCTTTCACATACCTTAAAATTTGCTTTACTGCCTTGTAGTGCATAACAGTTGGCTTTTCCATAAACCTGCTTGCCATGCCAACGGAGAAAGCTAAATCTAGTTGCATCCACAAGTTCTCCCTCATCATCTTTGCAAAGTCGGGCCTTTTGTTCCATCGGTATTTTTGTGGAATTACACTCCGCCATACCAAATTGAGCTATCATCTTCTTGGCGTAAGAGGTTTGTTTGAGGGTGATCCTATCTTCTTCTTGCGCCACCTCAATTCCAAGGTAAAAAGTGAGTAATCCAAGATCACTCATCTCGAACTCAGACATCATTTGCTTCTTGAACAAATTGATTTCCTCAAGGCTCTCTCCTGCTATGATTAGATCATCAACATAGACACCCACTATTATAATTGCTTGTTCTTCTCCTCGGGTGTACACAGCCTGCTCTTGGGCACATTTGGTGAACCCAAGTTGTTTCAAACATTTATCAAGACGAATATTCCAAGCTCGTGGAGCTTGACGAAGGCCATATAACGCCTTGTTTAACCTGTAAACAAGATGCTCTTTATTTTTAACAACAAAACCATCAGTTTGAGTTACATATACCTCTTCCTCAAGTTCACCATTCAAGAAAGCCGACTTCACATCAAGATGGTGTACTTGCCATCCACGACAAGCTGAAATTGCAAGAATAATCCGAACTGTGTCAAGCCTAGCCACCGGTGCAAACACCTCTTCATAATCCACGCCATGTTGTTGGACATATCCCTTTGCGACAAGTCTTGCTTTGTGTTTAATCACCTCACCATTAGAATTCCTTTTTATTTTATAAACTCATTTCACTCCAATAGGTTTGTGTCCAGGAGGCAAAGAGGAAAGTGTCCAGGTTCCATTCCTTTCAATTGCCTCAATTTCCTTAACCATTGCTTCTTCCCAAACGGATTGCCCAGCAGCTTCTTGATAATTAGATGGCTCCTCCAATTCAAGAAATAAGAGCTGCTCATCCACCTCATCTTCTTCATTAAAAGTAATTCTTTCTGCATTTCTCATTACATCACTAACACGTCTTAAACGAATAGGCGTGTCACTGATGCTACTTCTGTTTCCAGACGCTGGAGTCCGGATACAAGCAGGTGGTGTGGTGGGATCATCTGATAGTGTTGCTGGAGGCTCAGGCTCATCAAACACTATATTTCCACTGACAGTAAATTGAGGACTATCACATACACCTGAACCTGCATTCCAATCCCACTTAGAAATTTCTTCAAATTTAACATCTCGACTTACTATGATTCTTCCATTCCGAGGATCATAAAGCCGGTATGCCTTGCTTCCGTCTTCAGCTCCAAAGTAAACCATCGCCACACTCCTATCATCGAGTTTTTTCTGGTGCGGGATTGTCACCTTAGCATGAGCAATACACCCAAACACCCTTAGATGAGAAAGATTTGGCTTCCTACCGAACCAAGCTTGAAATGGTGTGCACTCCTCTAAAGCCATTGTCGGTAAACGGTTTAAGATATAAACCGCATGCCTCACTGCCTCCCCCCAAAATTCTCCAGGAATATCCATGCTTTTCATGAGGGATCTCGCCATTGCCATCACCGTTCGGTTCTTGCGTTCTACGACGCCATTTTGTTGTGGAGTATATGGTGTTGTTAGGTGTCTTTGTATCCCTGCATCCTCACAGAATTTGATGAATTCATTAGACAAGAATTCACCACCTCGATCGGTTCTCAACGTCTTTATTCTATGGCCACTGATGTTCTCCACATTTTGTTTGAATTTTTTGAACACACCAAATGCATGATCCTTTGATCTAATAACAAACACCCACATCCATCTCGAATAGTCATCGACAATTAGCATAAAATAATTATTACCAGATGGAGTTGCTGGTGTAATAGGGCCACAAAGATCGGCATGTAATAATTCAAGTGGCTTTTCTGCTCGAAAATTTGCACGTTGGGGAATGGGCTCTCTCGTTTGCTTCGCCACCAAACACCCTTGGCATAATTTGTTTGGATGAGAAATAAGGGGCACTCCTTTTACCATCTCCTTCTGGGCTAGGATCTTTAAGGTATTAAAATTAACATGTCCAAGTCGGGCATGCCACAACCAAGCCTCCTCTTTGAGATTTGCCAGTAAACAAACCGGAGCACATGAAATTATCAAAGCCTTGTACAACCGATTGGGAGTCCTTTTGATTTTAATGAGCAAGGTTCCAATTGAGTCATACAACCAGAGGAAATTTTCATGGATAACTATTTTGCTCCCACCTTCAGATAACTGGCCACAACTTATGATATTATTACGCAAGTCCGGAATGAAATATACCTCGGTGAGAAGTCGTTGCTCGCCTCCCTTAAATTGGAAAAGTATGGATCCTTTCCCTTTGATCTGTACAGTAGATCCATCACCAAATTTAACAAAGCCCTTGACCGATTCATCCAACTCACGAAAGTGTTTTCGCTCCCCGGTCATATGATTGCTAGCTCCATTATCAAAATACCACATGTCGGCAATCATGATTGATAGGATTGTCTGCCTCACTTTGGAAAATTGGCTTTTCTGGTTCTGTAGTTGCCGTGAATAAGAGTATGGGATTTTCTTCTTCAGTACACGTCAGGTTGGCCTCCACTTTCCGAGGATTGCTCCAACACTCCAAAGCAAAATGGCCCATTTTTTCACAATTGAAGCACTTGATGTGGCTTTTGTCACGTCCTCGTCTTTTAGCCTCATCATTTCGTGGTGTGTCAACATATCCACCTCTTCCTCGGCCTCTTCCGCGACCGCGTCCACCCCGGCCACGACCTCTTTCAATATTGTTGCGGAAAGACTTTCCTTTGGGTGGTTCGACATTTCCTTTACTCTTTTGGCTCGCCTTCCATTCAGTTTGTGTCAATAGGAGTTGTCCATCTCCATTATGACTAGAAGGTGTGCGCAGACATGCACGTTCCTCGAATGCCTTGAGCCGGCCTACCGCCTCCTCAAACGGCATGGTGGAGAGATCACAGAATTGCTTGATGCCGGCAATAATTGGATAATAACTATCCGGCACTGTGTCAAATAATTTTTTCACCATCGCCGGATCGCCAAGTGTTGCTCCTAGATTGGAGTACATTGCACACATTCCATTTAGCCACCCGGCATACTCATCCAATGTCTCTGTTTCCTTCATTCGCATTGCCTCAAACTCGCTCTTGAGTGTTTGCAAGCGAGCTGTTTTGACACAATCGGCCCCTACAAATCTGGTTTTTAAACAATCCCAGACTTTCTTTTCCGTTTTTTTCTTTTGCAACTTGCAAAAGAAGATCTTCAGGGAGCGTTTGGAGAAGAACCGCCCTTGCTGACTTGTCCTTTTTAGCATCCACGTCTACTCCTTCTGCTGGTGCTACAGCCTCCCAAACACCTTGGGCTTCCATAATGGCTTCAATCTTAATTGCCCAGGTTGTGTAGTTTGCTAATGTCAATTGCGGGTAGGAAAACGACACTCCGCCAGATTCCTTTGCCATGGCACCCTGAGGAGCGATCGACATTGGCTTAAATTATAAATATTTGGGCATACACAATGGCTCTGATACCACGTGTTTACTTAAACTGGAAAGCAAAGAAAGCAGACAAGAAATAATGGACACTAAAATGTTTTTTACTGCTCACTCATCAAATTGAAATCTGCAACAAGCTATTTAAAGACAAATGAAAGTAAATGCAATCAAAGACCATCACTAATGCTAAGGAAATGGGATAGCCACGACATGTTACTGTTTTCACACAATAAAGACAAATTAAAAACTGATATGAATGACGAAACTGTTGCACATTCTTCTCTTGTAACAGCTGCACTTCCTCCTCTTGTAACAGCCATGAAGATTAATTCCAACAGACAACATATCGAAAGAATCCAAAAAAATTAAAAAAATTCTTTGTCTATGGAATATGTTTTTATGAAAAATATTATTTTTGAGTAAGCAATATATGTTAATGAACTATGACTTTTGAAAAGTGAGTATCTATATGGATTTTAATCCATGAAAAAAATATGGGTGATTTGAATATATATATATATCGTAGGATATTGAATTGTAATGTTTGGGACGGAGTTGTGATGTAAATTGTGAATTATTGGATAACTCCCTATGAGATGTCGAAAATGTATACTTCATCCGTCTCGATATTTTTGTTACATTCCCATTCGATACGTATGCCGATAAATTGTATACAAGAAAAAATTATAAAAAGGTGATATCTCAAAACTATAAGATTAGATAAATCTAACAAAGTCTCACTTGTCTCAATTTTTCTTGCATAATTATGATAAAAATTCAAGTCAAAGTTAAACAGTGAAAATTGTCCAAACATAAAGCGTAACAAAAACATCGAGATAGATGTAGTATTAATTTTTGGAATTATTATTGTGCTCTAAAGATCCGGATAGGTATGCCCACATTTTTGGCTCTTGGAAGGTATGTACGCTTGGTGGAACCTAGTGTGACAGGCGTCTTGCATACCTCCGTTTTCAAGAATATGAAACGTTTGAGTTTTTTATACTATTCATTATTCAACTTTAATTCACGTTTATCCAATAGTTACAGAAGAAAAAATATAGTCAAATGAGATATTATTAAAATCGTCTCATCTTGTAGTTTTAGAATATTAATTTTTTTTATTTTTTACGTGTATACAACGTGAGTTATTAACTGCTAAAATTATGCATTGAATTACGTGCACAGAGTGAATGTCGCATATTCATTAAAACAGAAGTATAAGTTTATATCCGTATATAACCTAGTTGGGATCATTGGTGTAAGTCGATATGGATTAGGTTAAATGCACGTGTTGCGGGTTTACAACCATTCTATAAGGTCTTTTGGTATCTTTGAATTTTTAGAAGCTACAATGGTGAAATTGGTGAAGTTGGTAACGAAAATGGATTTTTGATATACTACCTCCGTTTCTTAATATTTGTTATGGAATCACATTTTACGCAATCCAATATACTACACATTTTTAATCTGTAATAACTCAAATTTCATACCAAAAAAATTATGAAAATTCGATATTCTAAATCTATGCAATTAGACGAATCCAACAAGATCTCACTTGACTATATTTTATCTTATATAAATATATTAAAAAGTCGAATCAAAGTTACTCAATAAACAGTGATAAAATTCCAATGTGCCAAATAATTTAGGAACGGAAGATGTATATTGTTATTTGTATTTCGTTTAAGTTCTTTCTTTTTTGGCGTAGGGTGTAAAGTATATTGTTCCTAAATCATTAAGTATTAATTTAACATATGTTTAAACTGTAGCGTGTTAACAAAATTGTCAAGTACTACTATTAACTACTACTCTCTCCGTCCCATTATTTATCTCTCACTTTCATTTTTATCCGTCCCAACTCTTTTGTCTCATTTTCATTTTAGAAAATAATTAACATAAACCACTCAACCTACTATCATCACATCACATCAATAAATAAATATATATAAATTTCAAACACACTACCATTAATAAATTCAAACTCACAATCATCACATCACACATAAATAAATCAATTAAAAAATTCAAATTCATTACAATCATATCACATAAATTCCTAATTTACCCTCACTTTAAACACTAAACTATCCCTACATTAAATACTAATTATCCCTACCTAAAATACCGTGACCAAAAGTTTTGCCATACAGTGAATGTGATGGAGGGAGTAGCTATTGTTTTGAGGTTGCCAAATGCCAACCTTATTGTTTTTTTGACACACTGCTTAATGCATGTGATGAGGATTGACACTTGCTCATATTTTTGTATTGATTTCGTGTTAAAATATTTCTATAGATCCAATTATGTTCATGCATGTGAACATCCTTACATGTCTAATAATTATCCTGCATTATTATTTTTATATTATAAACTTGAATGTTTGGACATATATATTCAACCTATGTTTTGACGGTGTATTTTTCCACACTATTTAATTATGATATGAATATTATGAACTACTATACGTACTGCCTAATAGTATGTTAAATATGGCATAATTAGGGCGAAATATATATTTTTTTTAAAGAAATTATTTTTAAGAGAGTTCGACTACAACATACCTAGCTAAGCATTTTTTTTAGTTAAATTAGTAAAAGACGAGTTTAACTAATTAATTAGGGATGATATGTTGTGTTTTGAAAACCAGAGTGTAATTTGAGGGAGGGAGGGGCAGGGGTTGAGTATATAGAAGTAGTAAAGACATGTAGTATATGAAATAAATAGTTTTGTTAAATAAATTAAATTAGTGAACACACATATATATATATATATATAGTACCAAAGTAGACGCAGGTGGTCCTGAAATAAGTTGGTGGCCTTGATTGTTGGACCGGTGGCAAGTGCAGATGAAGTTGGTCCCACCAGCAGCAGCAGCAGCATTCCGACGACCGGCCGGATAATGGGTAGTAGCAGCGATGATGCCGCCGTATTTAAATTTTGCTGCTACTGGTGTTTTGTTCACAGCATGGACGACGACGACATTATTATTATGCTGCTGCAGGTGGTTGCAGCTGGGAATGGGAATGGGATCACCGGCGGCCTGAATTGACAAGTTCATCTAATATAGTACTACATGAATTAATAGTAGTAGTAAAAATGAAACGGCTGCTAAAAGGAATAATTAAGTACTACATATATAAATATTTAAAGGACGAGGTAGCTAGGTTAGGTAGGAGCACACCAACAACTAACAGTTACTAGTACTATATACTACTCCTAGGCCTAGCTAAGTGGTGAAATAGTAGTATACTAGTATATCACTAGTACTGTAAATAATTACCACTCCTCCGTCCCACATGTCATGTTTGACTTTTTGATACTGTTCATTGTTTAGCTTTGACTAAATTTTATTGCAAGTATATATTTGGACAAAAATAATCGAGCTGGGTCTTGTTAGAATTGTATGATCATTTAGTTTCAGAATATATATTTTATATAATTTTTCATTATATATATATTGAGATATTAACGATTGAAAAAGTGCATTGAATTGTGTGCAAAAGCCAAACAAGACAAGTTAAATGGGACGGAGGGAGTAGTATATAGTACTAGTATGTGGTGTAATATCTTCTCACCCTCATCATCATTGACGACCGCCGCCGGAGCCGCTGCCGGTACTGCATCATAAGCTTATTATTGCCGCCATTGACAAGGGGCAGACGACGATACGAAGGAATATTGTGAAAGTGGCCGTAATTGGTCCTCTGATTCTGAAGCTGCTAGAGGGCAAGAGGTGAAGAAAGTGAGTGCAAAATGAAGTGCTAGCTAGTCGATATAGTAGTAGGTAGGTAGGTATTATTATTACTATTAATAATTATTACCAGCTGATGATAAGGAGAGCTGTTGGAACAAGCTCCACGAGGAGGAGGGGAATGGGATGATGATAGCGCCATTGCACAAACCCCCGCCATGCTAGTAATTACTACTACTACTAAATTGCACCAGCAGTAGAGTATATATATAGGGATGTCAATGGGTCGGGTCTGTGTTGGGTCCAGCCAGACCCAAGACCTGAACCGAGGAAATTTTCAGGACCCAGGAACCGACCCAACCCGAGCTATTAAGTCTTTGGACCCGAACAGAACCGACCCGCAAAGAATCGAACCCAGACCCGTGGACCCATGGACCCGAAAGAATTAAATCTATGTGATTTGAGAACTCGACCCAATCAGATCCAAGACCCGGACCCGGACCCGGACCCGATCGATAGCAATTTAAAAAGTAAAAAAGAAAAAAAAATAAAGAAAGAAAAACATGAGAAAATGCAGATTGAAGATGGATTGCAAAGCAAATCAAACATTAACAAATTGTATTACACAAACTTATATAAATGGACACAGCAAACATGAGCGAATTTGTTAATAGTTTAATAATTTTTGACAAACAATGGACACAAATTAAAATAAATTAATATATTAAATTGATACCACACTAGTGTAGCAAAAGAAGTGAGGCCGAGAGTTGAGGGCGACGAGCAGGTGGGGAGATGATGGTAGATGCCCGGCAAGCAGCGACAAGCGAAGGCAGAGGTCACCGAACACACGACAGACTGGAGACGGTGAAATGACGAAGGCAAATGGTAGGAGAGCATCGACGCGTGCGAGGACGTACATAAGGCAAGCGGCGGAGGCAGACGGCAAGCGAACAGCAGCAAAGATTGTGGGCACTAAACATTTCATGCAGGATCTTATTGGTGTCAATACAGCACACTAACAACAGGACAGTTTTGTGTTTGTTGATCAAGCCTCACCAACTCTAGGGACTCAAAGATCAAGACGTTTTCCAGTTTATAAATAGTCCATTCATTTAAGTCTTTGAGTCAGTCTTTGTATATTACTTTTAATCTTCTACACTTTATCAAGAGAGATTTTAGTCTTGATTAGAAGATATACTCTAGAAGTCAAAACAAGTTCTTCATGTTTAGATGATCAAGGGTTTTGTTCTGGAGTGAATTTGAGGAATTCATGGTTGTATATCTTAGATCGAATTGTAAATTCAAGGAAGGAAACTTCTTGAATTAGTATAGGGTTCTTGTTCAGGGATGTCAACAGGTTGCAGGAACTACATGATCATTACAGAGTTTCTCATTAGGGAGATTAGAGATTGAGGGGGAGTCTTGTCAATTCTCTAGATCGAGTTGATAGAAACTAGTTTGAGTCTTGTAGTTGTTCTTGATCTTTGTTGAAGTATTCTCGCCTGGATTGTAATCCCCCGGATGTAGGACAGGAGGTCCGAATCGGGTCAACAAACAATTGTTCTTTACTTTTCTGCAATTGTGTGTGTGTGTGATCAGTACTGCGCGTTAACACCCTGCTCGTTGGGACTGTCAATTGGTATCAGAGCCAATCTTCAAACGTTTTTCTGGAGATTCAAGATTCATCATGAGTAGGGAAATTTCGCATCTTCGTCCACCGGTCTTCGATGGAAACAATTACAGCTATTGGAAGTCAAGAATGGAGTGCTATCTTAGGGCTCTTGGAGAGGATGTCTGGGATGCAGTCGAAGAAGCGTGGGAACCACCAATAAGGACTGAGACTCCTGCCGTTGTCACTGCAACAACGACCACATCCACATCAACCGATACCACCTCTACAACTGCCACCACAACCACCGCTACACCACCTGCTGCACCAATAATTCGATTAGCCAGAAAGGCTGAATACACGGCGGCAGAAAGGGCTGCAAAACAAGGGAATTATGCAGCTATGAACGCGATCAGTGGAGCTATGGAAGAGGCACAACATAGGATGATCAAGAATTGCAAAAATGCCCATGATATGTGGAGATTTCTTGAAGTCAGGTTTGAAGGTTCTGCTGATAAACTAACTCGATTACATCTCGTTGAATCTTTGTATGACAGGTTGGAGATGACAGATGATGAAAACATCTCAACTTATTTTGAAAGATTTCAAAATGTGGTTAATCAATGCATAGAGCTTGGAATGCATTTTGATGAACAAAAACTGGTCAGGAAGATGCTACGCACTGTGTCACCTAAGTACTCTGGGAAGATTTCAGTTCTTGAAGAGAGTGAAAAGACGAACACCATGACTTTGGAAGAATTGGTTGGAACTTACAAAATTATGAGATGAATCATCTGGAATCAAGAAGCAAAGGAAAGTCGAAGAGTATTGCTCTAAAGGCTGAGAAGATTGAAGATTCTGATGATGATTTAGATGAGGAATTATCTTTGATCACTAGAAGGATGGCCAAATTTCTTCAAGAAAAGAGAGCAAGACAGTTACAGAAAGGCAAGCCTCAGAAATCCAGTTCGCATGGTGTTACAACGACTGACAAACAACAGATTAAAGGATCCAAGAAAAATGAAGGCAAAGGCAACAATGTCAGGAAACTTAAGGAGCCAGAAAAATTTGACAAATTCTCCTCTATTATATGCTATGAATGTGGAGGTAAAGGACATCTCAAAAAGGAATGTCCTACTGCCAAAAGGAAAGAAGGAAAAGCATATCAAGCTACACTCAGTGATGGTGAATCCGACGTTGAAGCAACGGAGGAACAACAGAGTGACTCTGAAGATGTTGTAGCATTGACTATTCATGATTGTAGCCCCCAACCAGGTATAACAAATTCAATAGATTATTCTACTGATGAAGATGATTCTATGAATGCAGGTAATATCAGTGAAATATACTCTAAGCTAGCTGATGCATATGAAGAGTTAAAGTTCGAGTATGATACTGCCTTCAGTGAGAACAAGAAGTTTATATCACAACTGGCTGACCTCGGAATTTCTAATGACAATCTATCTGCTGAAAGATCAAAATTCAAAAGGAATTGAAACTAGCTAAGCTCAAAGTAGAGGAACTTCAAGCTGAATGCTCCAAACTTTCTGATGCAAAGACCTGTTTGGCCACAGAAAATCTACAACTTCAAGCTAAATGCAATGAACTCTCCCAAACGGTAAAAGGTAAAAATAAATTGGATTCAGTTCTTTCTATATGCAAAAGACCTGGTGATCTTTCAGGTATTAGTTACAAGAAGAAAGGGAAGCCAAACAAGTTCAAATCAACCAAGAGAACTTTTTTCAGTGGAGGATATCTTGGTGAAGAATCAAGCAATGCTGCTACCTACAAAAATGTGCCTAATCAGGTCAATATTGCACCTCAAGATTCAAGGGACTGTATCTATTGTGGTCTACCTGGCCATCAAGCAGACACTTGTCTAAGGATTGTTCGAGATCTCATAAATGGAAGACCTGTTGTCTGGCCATCGTTAGAACTACAGAAGAAGATCCAGATCCGTAAGGCCTGGATACCTAAACATTCTAATCAACAATCACTTGGTCTTGTTGTTGTATCATTGCAGGCACATCATAAAAATACCTTGTGGTATTTTGACTCTGGATGCTCTAGGCATATGACTGGAACAAAGAACATTCTTCAAAACTTTACAGAGCAAGATTGTGGAGAGGTGATGTATGGTGATGGTGCTAAAAGCAAGATCACTGGTTTTGGTAAAATTGACAAGGGAGTCCTTTCTAATCTTTCTAAAGTTTACTTTGTAGAAGGATTGACTACCAACTTGATTTCCATAAGTCAATTATGTGATGAAAAATCCTTAGTGCTATTTGACATGAATACTTGTTATGTGTTTAAAAACTATAAGTGTATTATGTCAGGAAAAAGGTATACTAACAATTGTTATATCCTAAAGGAAACAGTAGACAGGGCTTTGATTTTGAAAGAAGATCTTACAAGCCTATGGCACAAGAGAATGGCACACTTGAATTATCAAACTCTCTACAAATTGAGCATTTCTGGAGCTGTCAAAGGGTTGCCCAAACTACAGAACAACTCCAAAATTGTCTGTGAAGGATGTTCCAAAGGAAAACAAACTAAGGCTCAACACAAACGAGTTGATGAAATTATCACAAATCACTGCCTAGAACTTATCCATATGGACTTGATGGGTCCATTAGAAGTTGAAAGCCTTAATGGCAAGAGGTATGTACTTGTGATAGTTGATGATTTTTCTAGATTTACTTTTGTTTGTTTTCTCAGATCTAAAGATGAAGCCTTTGAGTATTTTGAGTCTTTAAGCCTGAAGATCATGAATCAAAGACAAACTAAGATCAAAAGGATTAGAACTGATCATGGAAGAGAGTTTGACAACCAACAGTTTACTGAATTCTGTAAACTACATGGAATTGCTCAAGAATTCTCTGCCCCAAAGACTCCTCAACAAAATGGTATTGTTGAAAGAAAGAACAGGACTTTACAGGAGATGGCAAGGTCCATGCTTCATGATAGTACACTTCCAAAGACTTTTTGGGCAGAGGCAATCAACACAGCTTGTCATATTGCAAATAGAGTTCTTTTGAGGCCAAAAACGAACTTCACTCCTTATCAGATATGGTATGATAAACTTTCTAATGTTAAATATTTTCATACATTTGGTTGTCCTTGTCATGTTTACAGGGACCGAGAACAACTTAAGAAGTTCGATGCTAGATCAGAAAAAGGGTTGTTTCTAGGTTATGCTAACAACTCCAGAGCTTATAGAGTTTACTTGACTGATAGCAAGAAGATTATAGAATCTGTGAACGTTTTATTTGAAGATACTTTATCTAAAGGATTATCTGAAGATGAAGATGGTCTACATTACTTTCCTATTATTGATCCACCATCAGAGCAATCACAAGAACCATTAATTGATGCTGATGTAGAAACTGGTGCAGAATCTGAGTCTTTAGTTGATACTGAAGAAGAGCAACAACCATCTGATACTACTGATGTTGATAAAAGGAAAGGTCCTAGAACCTTGAAGCATCATTCTAATACTGATATTATTGGAGGAGTAGATGCACCAAGGCAGACCAGAAGCAAGAGAGTTGATTACAAGCAACTAGCTGGTATGAATTGCTTCATATCAAAGGTGGAACCAAAAAATGCTACAGAGGCTTTCAAAGATGAATACTGGATCGCTGCCATGCAAGATGAATTACTTCAATTTGAAAGAAACTCAGTATGGGAGTTAGTACCACCGCCTGACAACATCAACATTATTGGTACTAAATGGATCTTTAGGAATAAGAAAGATGAGCATGGAAACATAGTCAGAAATAAAGCTAGATTAGTAGCACAAGGCTACACACAAATTGAAGGCCTAGACTATGGGGAGACATATGCACCAGTGGCTAGAATGGAAGCAGTAAGAATTTTGTTGTCTGTTGCATGCTACTTGGATTTCAAGTTGTACCAAATGGATATCAAGACTGCTTTCCTAAATGGGAAAATAAAGGAGGAAATATATGTGGCTCAACCAGCTGGATTTGAAGACCATAGACATCCAGATTATGTTTACAGAGTCAAGGGTGCTCTATATGGTCTTAAACAAGTACCTCGAGCCTGGTATGAACGGCTGTCACAATTCCTTGTTAACAACGGCTATACCAGAGGAAATGTAGATAAGACTCTTTTCATTAAGCATTCAGATAAACACATCATAGTTGTTCAAGTATATGTTGATGACATCATTTTTTGTTCTACTTCAGAAGAACTTAGAAAATGATTTATACATGCTATGAAAACAGAATTTGAGATGAGTATGCTTGGAGAATTGCATTATTTTCTTGGACTACAGATCAAACAAGGAATGATGGGATATTTTTGTCACAGGAGAAGTATGCAACTAATATGCTCAAGAAGTTCAACTTAGAAGACAGCAAAGTGGCTAGAACACCTCAATGTTTACATGAGAAACTTTCTAAAAGTGATACCTGTAACACCCCGATTTAATTAACTCATAATTAATTAATTTAATTACGGTTAATTAACAAAAGACTTAGTATGTGGATTATTTTGTAGGAAATGAAGATTTAAGTGGAGGAAATAAGTGAGTTCAACTCACTAGATAATAAGAGTCAAGTGCTCAAATGGGTGCAATGTGGTCAAGACAAGTGGTGTAGACCTTTTAACCCACATTCCGACCCGACCCGGATCCATCTTACCCTTAAAAATCAGATTTTGGACTTGGGGGAAAATCATTTCCACCCTTCACACCCCCAAATCAGCCTTGACCTTTCATTTGCACCCAACACTTAGAAATTTAGGGCTCATCCCGTTTTTGTGGAGGAAGAGAGAAAAATGGTGCCATCGGGAAGGAATTGACAAGTTTGAGCTCCAATCAAGTTGGGGGATTGCTTATATATGCTTTGGTAAGTATTTTCCTAGCTTCAACACTTGATTTTGAGGATGTTTGAGTGGGTTTTGGAAGTGATGAAAGTTGGTGACGGGAATCCAATTTTTGGGATGAACTCTTGTAGATTGGCTTGGAATTTGTGTTAAATCCTTGCTTGGGAGTTTCAAATCAGTTGAGGAAGCTAAGGTTAGTACTTGAGACCATTTTGGTGTTGTTGATTTCAGTTTTTAAGCTTCAAATGGTTTCAAGATCAAGAAATCATGTTCTTGGATGAATTATGATGTTTGGAGCTTGATTCTTGCAATATAGGCTTGGAATTGTTGATTGGAAGCTTGCAGGTTGAGAAGAGGAGCTTGGAGACTCATCTACATATCAGGCAAGGGTAGAGATAGGCCTAAATGGGGGCATAATCGGTGGAATGGCCGGAAACCGCCATTACCATCGTTTCTGTTGTGTCGGCGCGCAGTTGGGGCGCCCTTTTGCCAAACAGCGCGCGAGCAGCGCGCGATCGAATCGAACGTCACGACGAACGAGTCCCGCGCGGGGTTGGCGCGGTTTTTGTGTAAAAACCGCGCCGGGTGCGCGCCACCCCCCCCTGCCCGCGCGGTTCGTTCGCTCGTTTTCCGGTTCTTCGTCCTTCGTGTTTCCTTAGTTCTTCTTATGCTTCTAGCATGCCATAACTATCATTATGCTCACAATCTTTGAACTTAGTTGCGATTAGCGGTGATCTACTATGCCTTAGTTGAGATCGAGTCTTGTTCCGCTTCTATGTTGATGTGAGTGTTGGTGCCGATATGTGGGGTTTGGCACACCCTTGACACTTAACTCGTGGTGAGTTGTTTATTTTGTCATGACGCGTGATTTACGCATTGACATGTGTGGAATTGAATCTGAACATGTGTTGGTGCCGATATGTGGGGCCTGGCACACCTTTGATACTTAACTCGCGATGAGTTGTTGATGCCGATATGTGGGGCTTGGCACACCCCGGAATATTTTAAAACTACTATTTTAAAGAGCCCGGATTATTCTTTTTAAAAACTATTATTTTCAAGTATTATTATTTTTAAAGTTATCATTTATAAACTAGTAGTATATTTCAAAGAGCCCAGACTATTTTAAAGTTATCTATTTTAAAGAAAATACTTCACTCGAGATGAGTGATTGAATTGAATCTGAATATCTGTGATGATATGTGAATATCTGTGAGGATATGTGAATATCTGTGATGAAATGTGAATATCTGTGATGATATGTGAATATCTGTGATGATATGTGAATATGCCACGACGGTAGGATACGCTATGCTTACGAATCGGTATCCGATGAGGGGCATAGTGGGATTGCTACCCAGAAGCATTGAGACTGGAAAGGATTTATATCCTAGTCTGATTTTGGCTGGAGAGGGCTCATGACCCTTTGCCTGACCCGCTTGCCGTAAGCCACGATTTCAGCTGTTGGTGTCCGCGGCGGGGGCACTGTGGGTATGTCTCTCGACCATTAAGGGGTGTGGACCCTTATATGGGAGGGAATACCGACCATGGTACCTAGGTGCGCGCTAGGCATGCTTATGTGTTGCATTTAGGGTAGATAGACATTTTAGGTCATAACATTTCATCTCATCATCCATCATTCATCTTATTTGCAGTGGTTGAAGCACCGGTATGGGACGGTGTGATGTTTACTTATTTGCACTGTTTGATTTTTATGTTATGCCTAACAAATGTTTAAAAACGGAATATATCTCCACCTATATATATAAATATACTTCTAGGGAATCAAGTTAATTCTTGTTTCCCCTTATGCCGATTCTTCTATTCTTGCTCAGTACCTTGTACTGACCCTTGCTATGTTTTTATGTATAGATATTCCCGGGGAGGACGCAGAGCCTGAGCACGATGTGGGGTTTGGGGATGAGTGATCTACCTAGGGATGCATTAGCATGTTGTGGACTTATGTGCTTGACTTGAATAATATGCTATGACTTATTACCTAGTCTCGTACTGTTGTGGTACGGATCGGTACACTATATTCTGTCTTGTGTTTAATTTGATATCTCTGACAGGTGAGATGAGACTGATATGTCGACTGTTAGGTCGCATAAATAAGGCTTGTAAGCCGGACGTCTGTTATGACGTGAGGTTTCCTTTCTGGATTTGTACTCTGATATTATGATTCATTGGCTTCCTGTTTACTTGGCTACGTGTTATTGATCTTAAATTGATTGGCCAACAGTTTAAGAGAGGTAACACGGCAGTGACGTCACAGAAATTTGGTTTTAAATTTTTGGGGCGTTACATTTGGTATCAGAGCCATGTCTGCTCGTATGTGCTTAGAATTCTAACACAAGCATGTGGTGAGATGTGTGGGGGAAAGCATATAGTGTAGGAATTGCATCTGGTTCTGCTTATATTCTTGTTAATTGCATTGTTTCTGGTTATCTGCGTCCCCTATAGGGTGGATTGTGGTTTGTGAATCAAACCAGGATCAATCCTTGGGGATATTCCGGGAATTCTATACTTAATAATTGATGTTCGGTAAAGAATTATTCTTATTTACCGAGTGTTACTGAATGTCTCGTTACGTTACGAATATAGGATGCCGCCGCGCAGGGATGGAAGGCCCAGGAGGAGAGGAAGGCCTCGTAGGAATCCGGGGCCAGCTTTTGGGGGTCATGGACAGTACCATGAGAATGGTGGACTTGGCAATGATCACGTGGAAAATGTTCCAATTGAGGAACCTGTAGAGGTGGAGGATGACTGGAACTATGAGGACGAACCAGTGCCTCCACCACCGCCGCCACCTGTACAGATGCCCATTGACCCTCAGTTTATGCAATATATGTTTAGTGCTATGTATGGGATGTATCAGGGGCAGGCGAATCAACCTGCACAACCACCACCCAGACCCGTGGATTACGTGCATCTAGCAAGGCATTATCAACCGCCGGTCTTTAGTGGAGGAGTAGACCCGGATGCTCTGACTGTTTGGATTTATCATATGGAGGAGATCTTCGAGAATATAGACTGCCCAGAGGATTGGAAGGTCAGGGTGGGACAGCAGTATCTTACTGGACCAGCTCTCCATTGGTGGAGGTCGCGTAAGAGTGAGCTTATGGCGAGACCCAACTTCTCATGGGAAGTTTTCTGTCATGCTTTGAGAGCCCACTTTTTCACTACACAGATGATGAATGTTAAAAAGAGGGAATTTCTCAACCTGGAGCAAGCAGGAAATATGACAGTGTCTGAATACTATGGTCGTTTTGTGGAACTCATGTCATACGTACCAATGCTAGTTGCTAATGAGGAAGGTAAGGTTTCGAAGTTTGTGGATGGATTGAAGGCTGAGATCCGGACTGGGTTTAGCAACCAACACGCCTGCTTAGCTTCAGCATATGATCAGGCTTTATGCATTGAAAGAGCTCGTGCTGATATGCAGCGCGTGAGGGCCGCTCGTCGCAGGGAGTCAGGGGGGCCGATTAGACCCCATCGTAGACAGACGAGGCCGAGAAACGGTGGAGAGACCTCTAGACCTCAGACTTATGCACAGCTACCGTATAGAAGCGGACCCCACTGCTGGAAGTGCGGGCAGCAAGGACATTTGAGGCCACAGTGCCCACAGTTGGTGGGTCGAGTAGGAGGATCTACTTCAGGTGCGTCTGGTGGGAATGCGTCGCGTGGACGAGGTGCAGACAGAGGTCGTGGACCACAGAGGGGCCGTGGGGGCCGCCTCAATGTGATTGAGCGGGCTGAGCTAGATGGGCGAGATGATGTCATGACTGGTAAGTTGCCCATTGTTCAATTTCAATCTTGATCGACTTAACCATCTGTAACAAGTACCCCAGGTAGTGCCTTATGTTATTAAATGCGTAGGTACTATACTAGTTAATAATGTGCCTGCTTATGCCTTATATGATTCTGGTGCATCATGCTCGTTTATATCATCGGAATTCGTAACTAATAATGATATGGGACCACTGGAGGCTTATCAACTCCCTGTTAGCTACCTTCGGGAGACCTCATGCGGAGCCAGTGGATTAAACCCGATGCACAAATAATCATCAAAGATCGAGAGTTCAGAGCGAATCTAGTGGTGCTAGATTTGGCCGATTTTGACGTGATTTTGGGAATGGATTGGCTGTCTAAGTACCGAGCCAGATTAGACTGCGGGATACCAAGGATTTCCTTTACCGAAGAAAAAGGTGACAGAGGCTCCGGCCTTAGTGTTACCTGATGAATCGGGGGAATATGAGGTATACACAGATGCATCTTATCGAGGACTTGGGTGTGTGCTTATGCAGTATGGCAAGGTGATTGCATATGCATCTAGGCAATTGAAGCCTCACGAACTGAATTACCCGACTCACGGCCTGGAGATGGCAGCGGTCGTGCATGCATTAAAAATTTGGAGGCATTATTTTTACGGAGTCAAGTGTCAAATCTATTCGGATCATAAGAACCTTAAATGTCTCTACACTGCAAATAAGATGAGCGGTAGGCAAAGAAGGTGGTTAGAGTGTTTGCAGGACTACGACACGAGTATTCAGTACATAGAAGGGAAAGCCAACCGGGTGGCTGATGCACTAAGTAGGGAAGGACATGTACTGAATTCAATTACTCTCCCTTGGAAGTTAAGGCAAGAGTTGGACAAGGAAGGTATTGTGGTTGTTCCTTACGACACGATAGCGAGGTTGAATGCTATGATGGTGGTGCCATCATTACTCGAGGAACTCAGACTAAGTCAAGCTGTAAGTCAAGAGATGATGCATTTGAAAGCTCAGATTCGTAAGGGTAAAGCGGAAGGCTTTGTGATTGATAGCAAGAATATGATCAAGTTTGGGGACCGTTGGTGTGTGCCTCCGAAAGATCAGGCGCTGAAAGGAAAAATTATGGAGGAAGCACATTGCACACCTTACTCCGTACATCCGGGAGCAGTAAAGATGTACAAGGATTTGAGGCAAAACTATTGGTGGAAAGGCATGAAAAAGGAAGTGGCAGAATTTGTGTCTAGGTGTTCCACTTGCCAGAAGGTGAAAGCCGAGCACATGAGACCTTCAGGCTTATTACAACCTTTGGATGTTCCTACTTGGAAATGGGAATCCATTGCTATGGACTTTGTCACCGGGCTACCCAGGACACGGAGCAGTTTTGATACTATTTAGGGTAGTTGTGTACCGACTAACCAAGAGTGTTGTGTTTATACCAATGAGATTGAACTGGAGCATGCAACAGTTCACTGGCGCTTACATCCAACATGTGCTTAGACGTTTTGGTATTCCTCGAGAAATCATTTCTGACAGAGATTCCAGATTCCTGTCAAGGTTCTGGAAGGAATTGCAGACAGTCTTTGGGACGCAGATCAGTATGAGTACTGCGTGGTACCCTCAGACTGATGGACAGACCGAAAGGACCATTAGAACCTTGGAGGATATGTTGAGGGCGTGTGTGATAGATTTTCAAGGATCGTGGGAGGAACATCTACCTTTGGTGGAGTTCTCCTACAACAATAGCTATCACGCGAGTATTCGTATGGCGCCTTTCGAGGCCTTATACGGAAGAAAGTGCAGGACACCCTTGTGTTGGAGTGACCCTTCAGAGCGAGTGGTGATGGGTCCTGAACTCATTGAACAGACCACTGAAGTGGTGAGAGTGATCAGAGACAGAATGAAGGAAGCTCAGGATCGTCAGAAGAGTTATGCTGATTTGTCCAGGAGAGACATTGAATTCGAGATTGGAGATTGGGTACTCTTAAGAGTGTCACCCATGAGGGGCGTGAGATGATTTGGGAAGAAGGGGAAACTGAGTCCCAGATTTATAGGCCCCTATGAGATCACTAAAAAGATTGGGAAGGTCGCTTACCGGTTAGAGTTGCCAACTGAGGTGGGAAAGGTGCACAACGTTTTCCACGTCTCTCAGTTGAGAAAGTTTATCTCAGATCCTAACAAGGTTATACAACCGGAGGAGGTGGAGTTGAATGACAGCCTAGAATACGAAGAATACCCCGTGGCGATTCTCGACACTAAAGAAAAAGATACTTCGCAATAAGGTGATCAAAATGGTGAAAGTACTTTGGTCGAGACATGGCGTAGAGGATGCCACTTGGGAGACAGAGGAAAGCATGGCTGGGCGTTATCCTGAATTGAATTTGACTCCAATTCAGTGAATTAATGACCTTAATCCATACTGTTTCATTCGAGGACGAATGATCCTAAGGGGGAGAGATTGTAACACCCCGATTTAATTAACTCATAATTAATTAATTTAATTACGGTTAATTAACAAAAGACTTAGTATGTGGATTATTTTGTAGGAAATGAAGATTTAAGTGGAGGAAATAAGTGAGTTCAACTCACTAGATAATAAGAGTCAAGTGCTCAAATGGGTGCAATGTGGTCAAGACAAGTGGTGTAGACCTTTTAACCCACATTCCGACCCGACCCGGATCCATCTTACCCTTAAAAATCAGATTTTGGACTTGGGGGAAAATCATTTCCACCCTTCACACCCCCAAATCAGCCTTGACCTTTCATTTGCACCCAACACTTAGAAATTTAGGGCTCATCCCGTTTTTGTGGAGGAAGAGAGAAAAATGGTGCCATCGGGAAGGAATTGACAAGTTTGAGCTCCAATCAAGTTGGGGGATTGCTTATATATGCTTTGGTAAGTATTTTCCTAGCTTCAACACTTGATTTTGAGGATGTTTGAGTGGGTTTTGGAAGTGATGAAAGTTGGTGACGGGAATCCAATTTTTGGGATGAACTCTTGTAGATTGGCTTGGAATTTGTGTTAAATCCTTGCTTGGGAGTTTCAAATCAGTTGAGGAAGCTAAGGTTAGTACTTGAGACCATTTTGGTGTTGTTGATTTCAGTTTTTAAGCTTCAAATGGTTTCAAGATCAAGAAATCATGTTCTTGGATGAATTATGATGTTTGGAGCTTGATTCTTGCAATATAGGCTTGGAATTGTTGATTGGAAGCTTGCAGGTTGAGAAGAGGAGCTTGGAGACTCATCTACATATCAGGCAAGGGTAGAGATAGGCCTAAATGGGGGCATAATCGGTGGAATGGCCGGAAACCGCCATTACCATCGTTTCTGTTGTGTCGGCGCGCAGTTGGGGCGCCCTTTTGCCAAACAGCGCGCGAGCAGCGCGCGATCGAATCGAACGTCACGACGAACGAGTCCCGCGCGGGGTTGGCGCGGTTTTTGTGTAAAAACCGCGCCGGGTGCGCGCCACCCCCCCTGCCCGCGCGGTTCGTTCGCTCGTTTTCCGGTTCTTCGTCCTTCGTGTTTCCTTAGTTCTTCTTATGCTTCTAGCATGCCATAACTATCATTATGCTCACAATCTTTGAACTTAGTTGCGATTAGCGGTGATCTACTATGCCTTAGTTGAGATCGAGTCTTGTTCCGCTTCTATGTTGATGTGAGTGTTGGTGCCGATATGTGGGGTTTGGCACACCCTTGACACTTAACTCGTGGTGAGTTGTTTATTTTGTCATGACGCGTGATTTACGCATTGACATGTGTGGAATTGAATCTGAACATGTGTTGGTGCCGATATGTGGGGCCTGGCACACCTTTGATACTTAACTCGCGATGAGTTGTTGATGCCGATATGTGGGGCTTGGCACACCCCGGAATATTTTAAAACTACTATTTTAAAGAGCCCGGATTATTCTTTTTAAAAACTATTATTTTCAAGTATTATTATTTTTAAAGTTATCATTTATAAACTAGTAGTATATTTCAAAGAGCCCAGACTATTTTAAAGTTATCTATTTTAAAGAAAATACTTCACTCGAGATGAGTGATTGAATTGAATCTGAATATCTGTGATGATATGTGAATATCTGTGAGGATATGTGAATATCTGTGATGAAATGTGAATATCTGTGATGATATGTGAATATCTGTGATGATATGTGAATATGCCACGACGGTAGGATACGCTATGCTTACGAATCGGTATCCGATGAGGGGCATAGTGGGATTGCTACCCAGAAGCATTGAGACTGGAAAGGATTTATATCCTAGTCTGATTTTGGCTGGAGAGGGCTCATGACCATTTGCCTGACCCGCTTGCCGTGAGCCACGATTTCAGCTGTTGGTGTCCGCGGCGGGGGCACTGTGGGTATGTCTCTCGACCATTAAGGGGTGTGGACCCTTATATGGGAGGGAATACCGACCATGGTACCTAGGTGCGCGCTAGGCATGCTTATGTGTTGCATTTAGGGTAGATAGACATTTTAGGTCATAACATTTCATCTCATCATCCATCATTCATCTTATTTGCAGTGGTTGAAGCACCGGTATGGGACGGTGTGATGTTTACTTATTTGCACTGTTTGATTTTTATGTTATGCCTAACAAATGTTTAAAAACGGAATATATCTCCACCTATATATATAAATATACTTCTAGGGAATCAAGTTAATTCTTGTTTCCCCTTATGCCGATTCTTCTATTCTTGCTCAGTACCTTGTACTGACCCTTGCTATGTTTTTATGTATAGATATTCCCGGGGAGGACGCAGAGCCTGAGCACGATGTGGGGTTTGGGGATGAGTGATCTACCTAGGGATGCATTAGCATGTTGTGGACTTATGTGCTTGACTTGAATAATATGCTATGACTTATTACCTAGTCTCGTACTGTTGTGGTACGGATCGGTACACTATATTCTGTCTTGTGTTTAATTTGATATCTCTGACAGGTGAGATGAGACTGATATGTCGACTGTTAGGTCGCATAAATAAGGCTTGTAAGCCGGACGTCTGTTATGACGTGAGGTTTCCTTTCTGGATTTGTACTCTGATATTATGATTCATTGGCTTCCTGTTTACTTGGCTACGTGTTATTGATCTTAAATTGATTGGCCAACAGTTTAAGAGAGGTAACACGGCAGTGACGTCACAGAAATTTGGTTTTAAATTTTTGGGGCGTTACAATACCAGCAGTGATGTTGATCAAAAGCTTTATAGAAGTATGATAGGTAGTCTTCTCTACCTAACAGCAACCAGACCAGATATCTCTTATAGTACTGGAGTATGTGCTAGATTTCAATCTCAACCGAAAGAGACACACCTCAAGGCAGCTAAGAGGATCATGAGATACATAAAGGGAACATTTGGACTTGGAATTTGGTATTCCAAAATATCATCACTTGATCTCATAGGATACACAGATTCAGACTGGGCAGGAAGTTGTGATGACAGACGATCAACAACAGGTGGATGTTTCTACCTTGGTGATAATTTGGTCAGTTGGTACTCAAGGAAACAGAATATAGTTGCTCTATCTACAGCTGAAGCAGAATACATAGCTGCTACTTGTTGTTGCTCTCAACTAATGTGGATGAAGCAAACCTTGGCAGACTATGGAGTAAATCAAGATAAATTTGTAGTATTGTGTGATAACACAAGTGCTATAAACATCTCTAAGAATCCTGTACTTCACAATAGGAGCAAACATATTGATATCAGGTATCATTTCATTAGAGATTTGGTTGAAGATAATATTTGTGATATTCAACATGTAGGGTCGTCAGAGCAACGCGCTGACATCCTAACCAAAGCCATGGAGGGAGATAAGTTTGATAGGCTTAGAACAATTCTGGGCCTAAGTTTCTATACAAACTAAATTTTGTTATGTTTTGGGCCATTTTTGTTTTTCTTTGTGTACTAACTTTACAGGCCCAAGCATATTAGAGAGGGAATTCAGATAAAGACAAAAGAAAGAATTTGATTTGGCAAGATCTCTGATTTGATGTCTGCAGAGTGTCATCATTTCCCTGTGACGACTGTAACCGTCCCTTCGCCTCTGCAGTTCACGTAGCTTGAAACCGCCATCATTGTTCTGCAGTTTCACCTCTATCAATCGTGGTTAAACGTTTCTTACTCAGTTTTTCTCTTTAAATACTTCATCGCTCTATTGGTCTCTGCACTACTTCCTTCTTCATTTTTTTTTTTAAGTGTTGCAGTTTTCTTCATCCTCCTTCAATGGCGTCTTCTTCCTCCCCTAAATCCCCTTCTGAACCTGCTACTGACTCTTCCATACCACCAAATACTGAAATGTCTGTTGATCCAGTGCATATAGTAACCTCGGTTCTTCAAGCTCTTAGTGAATCTCTTGAAAATCCATCCACAGCTCAACTTGGTGAGTCGTCAGGAGGTAATGCTGACGACAGTGTTACTGACGTTCTACCTCTTGTAAGTCTACCACCAGCCGGAGATCCACCACCAGCCAGAGATCTTCCTGCACCACCTCTACCTGCTCTTCCAGCACCACAAAAAGAGACATTCTCTGTTGATTGGGATGATGGAACAACCACTGAGTATCCTCAAGGCGATGAGGACAATCTTTTCGACTCAAACGCTGCTGATGATGTTGTCACTGGAGACGAAGAACAACCTAGGGACGACGAGCCTGATCAAGAGGTTACTCCGGAACATCGTCCTGTTGCCCGTACTCCTGTGACTCGTTCGCGCAAAAGGAAGGATAAGCAACCTGCTGTCAATACAACACAGAAACGACCAAAGAAAGTTGGCCCCATGACTGTTAGTGATGCCCTGAACTACAGATTTTATGACAAGGAAGCACAGAAATTTGCCAAAGATCTCAACAATCGTGATTTCATACCAGATGAGCAGTTTACTCATCCAATCTACAAGGAACTTGGTTTTATGAAGTTTTTGGAAGACACAAAGCTTCTCTACTGGGCCACGAAACTCAAGGATTACTCTCCTGCCTTAGTTCGCGAGTTCTACGCAAATCTTCATCCTGATGTCTTGGATGCTGAATCCCCGTTTGGAGGGAAGATCTACATACGAGGCAAGATACTGGAGATTTTTCCTCAAGTTATCAACGCGTTGTTAAAGGTTCAGCTGAACAGCAACCTGGATGATGTTACGAGCTACATGCCAAACTCAAATGCCGAAGTGGCTTATGAGATTTCAAACACCAAAAGTGTTGCTTTTGGTCGGGGACAGCTTCGTGTTCAGCAGCTTACTCTCAAATACAACTGTCTCTTCCGTCTGTGTAGTTCCAACATCCTTCCAACAACCAACGCCAGTCAAGTGTCTTCTCATATGGGTAAACTCATGTTTTGTATTGAAAAGTATCTTAATATGACAAACTTTGGTCTCTCTGTGCTTTCCAAGATGCTAGGTTATACCCGCGGATCCATTGGCAAGAATGACCTTCTTCCTTATCCTGCTTTGATTACCCGGTTCTTGAAAAAGAATGGGATCAAAGTTCCTAAGGAAGAACGCATTCCAATCAAGCAGAACACTCCCTCAACTGACCTGCAAAATATGCACAATGACATCCTCCTTGGTCCTGCTCTGTCCGGAACTGCTTTGGTCAATCATCTTAAGACTATCATTCTTCGACAGAATGAGGAGGTTTCGAATGTCATCAATGCTGGTCTCCGAATCCGGAAGCAAAACAACAACATGCTGAAGTTGCTCCCAGGTTCTTTTGATCCTCCACCTACTGGAGAGGAGGATGATGAAGAGGCTTGATTCATCAAGAGGGAGTATAGTCTCTGCTGATGCTGATTGCTGACCATGGTTAATGGGTAATTTTGACAACATTTCAAGGGGGTACTTTCTAAAACTGAAACTGATAATTTTTTATGATATTTTGGGTCTGTAACTAATGATTTCTGAATTGCTGGATACTTTTTGAATACTCTGTGTTTGCTGATGCTTGCTGATACTTTATTTGTTTTGTGGTATTGACTTTACTGATTCATATGATATGATTGGTTATATTTAGCTGGTGTTACTCTTATTTTTTGACTACCATTTATTTTTGGACTTGATCTACTAATCTTTGTTGTTAGTGTGGAATTCTGAATTATTATTCATCATACTGGTTTGAGACCTATTTGTGATGAATCAACCTCTTCATGAAATGAGGGGGAGATTGTGGGCACTAAACATTTCATGCAGGATCTTATTGGTGTCAATACAGCACACTAACAACAGGACAGTTTTGTGTTTGTCGATCAAGCCTCACCAGCTCCAGGGACTCAAAGACCAAGACGTTTTCCAGTTTATAAATAGTCCATTCATTTAAGTCTTTGAGTCAGTCTTTGTATATTACTTTTAATCTTCTACACTTTACCAAGAGAGATTTTAGTCTTGATTAGAAGATATACTCTAGAAGTCAAAACAAGTTCTTCATGTTTAGATGATCAAGGGTTTTGTTCTGGAGTGAATTTGAGGAATTCATGTTTGTATATCTTAGATCGAGTTGTAAATTCAAGGAAGGAAACTTCTTGAAGTAGTATAGGGTTCTTGTTTAGGGATGTCAATAGGTTGCAGGAACTACATGATCATTACAGAGTTTCTCATTAGGGAGATTAGAGATTGAGGGGGAGTCTTGTCAATTCTCTAGATCGAGTTGATAGAAACTAGTTTGAGTCTTGTAGTTGTTCTTTATCTTTGTTGAAGTATTCTCACCTGGATTGGAATCCCCCGGATGTAGGACAGGAGGTCCGAACCGGGTCAACAAACAATTGTCCTTTACTTTTCTGCAATTGTGTGTGTGTGATCAGTACTGCGCGTTAACACCCTGCTCGTTGGGACTGTCAAAGATGATTGGAGAAGACGACTGGAGAAGAAATTAAGTAATGGGGGAGCGGGATAGCAGGATGTGGAAGGGCGGCTGCTCAAAATGAAGAAATAATTTGAAACATTGGGATATTAGGGTTTTGGCAGTATTAAGTTAGTCTCGGGTCGGTTCGGGTCGGGTCTGGTTCGGGTCTATTCCCAAACCCAATAACCGACCCAACCCGAATGAATCAATGCTGGACCCGACCCAGAACCGACCCGACACCCGAAAATAAAGACCCGAACCGAGCTAAACGGGTTGGGTCCGGGTCGGTTCTCGGCTTGGCCGGGTCCAATTGCCATCCCTATATATATAGCACCACTACTACTACTACTACTACTTTTCCGTTCCTAAATTATTGATACAGTGGGTGTTTTGTTACTGTTCATTGAGTAACTTTGATTCGACTTTTTAATATATTTATATAAGATAAAATATAGTCAAGTGGGATCTTGTTGGATTCGTCTAATCGCAAAGATTTAGAATATCAAATTTTTATAATTTTTTGTTGTATGCAATTTGAGTTATTACGGATTAAAAATGTGTATTAGATTGCGTAAAATGTGGATCTGTGACAAATATTAAGGAATTGAGTAGTACTTCCTACTATATACTACTAGGGGGTAAATGTTAAAAAATGTCATAACAAGGAGGCTATTCCACTTTTAGGCCATAACAAGTTGGAATTGTAAAAAAAGGCCATAACAAACACAGTTTGGCAAAATTTAGGCCATAGGACCTATTTGAAATTAAGAAATGACCCAACAACTTTTCCTTCTTTCATTTCAACCCCAAGAAAGTTTGACTTTATTTACTTTAATCATTTCTCAATATACTTAATTTTTCATTATATAAATGACACCCAACGCGCATGAAAATTGGTATCAGAGCCTAGGTTTTATTGAAGAACATATTAATTATATTATTTATAATATTTTATTTCTTAATGGAGAAGATTTAATTATTTAATGGATTCAATTAATTTGAAACCAACATGTTATTTCCAAATTTTGGAAATAAAAAATAGAAATTTCCCAAGGAAATTCTTGAACTTGTCTATAAGACAAGATTTTATTAAAAGAAATATCTTTCATGAAAATGAGAGGAACTGACTGGAAAGAAATTGATCCGGATAGCTCTAAGTTCTCATAAGACTTAAGAGAAATCCAAAAGACGATTCAAGATTATGGTAACCGGGTATTAATTATACCAGGAAAAATAGATAACTTGAATCAGTCAACAGATGAGATCTTGAAATTATTTCAAGATCTAAAGAAAGAGATTTTGAATCTGAAATTTGACATCTCGGATATCAAGAAAAGGCAGAAGGATATTCCTGGATCTTCCAAGAATAACCAAGCCAATAATAGAGATGCATTTGGACCAGTACAAGCTTTACACCAAAAAGGTAAAGCAACCATCCAAAGCATAAATCACAAGAAGAGCTTATGATCGATCTCCTGAAAACAGTCGAATGAGTGTTTCCAGGGCAGATCTATCAGATCTACAAGAATTAGCAGAATCATTTTCCCAACTTGGGATTATGGATCTGGTTAATGTAAAACCCAATGAAGTACTTCAATTGGGTTATGCAGAAGAATCAGGATCCAACGTGACCCACGATGGACCGCCTGATGTCCCAATGAGAGAAAGTACAGACTTTCACATGAACAGGTATCCTGAGGTGCATCTCAATGCTAGACGAAACCCAGGACGGAACCCGAGTAGAGCACCAGAATCCACACCGTGGGCCAAGACGATGTTACAACCATTAAATCCATATGGCATAACACTGAACCTCGATGTTATCGACTTCCGAAATATTGAAGATCTGATCGACGAATGGGTAGCTTCAGTGAGGATTGCAGCAACCACTCTGGATCTCGATAAAGAAAACTTTGTCAGATTAATAGAGCTAAGTCTCGAAGGATCGGCAAAGTTAGGCTGGAAAAATTCCACGGCGGCTCTAGAGGAGCAAATACTTGAAGGAGAATCCAAAAGCACAATCTGCGAAAGATTTGGTCTCTTATTCAAAACCCATTTTGTAGGAGATGGTTATTTTGAAGAACAGAGAACCGAAAAAATCAAGGTCTATACCCAAGAGTCTTGTATCCTCCATGATGAACTAAGTGTATGTCTTCTCCGTTAGGGGAAATTGCATTTGAATAATATTTTTAATATTTCTTCAGTAAAATCCAGGCTTCCAAATATCCCAAAAATCCCGATAATATAGTTAAAACCCTTTATTCATATCTTGATACGTCCTAAGGTAGGAAACGAAATAGGACTGTGTTGTTTGTTGCTGAAGGAGCCAAGAATCGGTGAACCATCGGCCGTGGCTGCGTGGTTGGAGGAAGTCCGTAAAATCCCGGAGCTTAGGAAACCCGGAAACAAGGCGGTCAAAGCCAAGGTATGAAATTTAGTGCTTAATTTAATTATCGGAAACATGATGGCTTTAATTGACTATATTTGCTGAAAAATATAAGATAGGGGTCAAAGTGTAATAGGGTAAAAGTTGAAGTCAACTGATGGGGTCAAAAGTATAATTAAGCAAAAGTTGGTAGGGCCAAGTATAATTTTAAAAAGTCTTGATGGCCTAAAACTGAACTAAAGTGGTTTGTTTTGGCCTAAAATTCATAATCCAAGTTGTCATGGCCTAAAACCTGAAAGGCCTCTCCCTTGTAATGGCCTATTTTGATAATTACCTCTACTACTAGTAATTTTCATGAGTGGATCGGAATATACAATACTTACTTAATACTAGGTAGGAGATAAGGCCGGCAATATTATTCACTAGTAAGTGTCGGTAGGAGATAAGGCCGGCAATATTATTCACTAGTAAGTGTCGGTGGCCCTACCTACCTAGCTCTCCACACTATTAATACGCCATGGTACAGTACTACTAGTAAATTGCACTAAATGTGATACTTGTGCTGTGTGTGATAAATAAAATAATGTATTCTAATGTATAGGAGATATGTTTTCTATGGGGAATGCTACGAAGGAGAGAGAATCTGAGAGGAACTAAATTGGGGTGTTTGGGGGGGTGATTTGGCATAGCGGCTTCATGGCACAAACCGATTGCAATTAGTTTTCAACTTATCACCACTGGCTTGTATATACTCCCTCAGTTTTTAAATAAATCCACCATTTGCACAGTTGTCATTATTTATTTAGTAATTTTGATTCAATTTTTTTGCATAATTGTATAAGATGAAATATAATTAAGTGAGATGTTGTTGAATTCGTTTAATCGCGTAGTTTTAGAATACCAATTTTTTTTTAATTATTACTCAATACAATTTGAGTTAAAAATCATTAAAAATATGTATTGAATTGCATGAAGTGCAGAAATGGTGAAGTTTAAAAACGGAGGTAGTGTAGAATAGAATATTAGAATATACTCCCTATATATACTCCCTCCATTTTTAAAAAATTGCAACGGACTCACAGTGCACGCAGTCCAGTACATATTTTAAACGATTAATAATTCAAATTCGGTACAAGTACAAATTCAAATAGTTCAATATTTAAAAACTATTCGATAAGACGAATTCAACAATATCTCACTTTACTATATTTTAACTTGTATAAATATAATAAAACTTAAAATGAAAGTGCATGTAAAATTAGTACTATATCAAATTTCCAAATATTACAATTTATAAAATTTATAATAAAAAAAAATAGAGGGTATATATATTATCATGGTCGGGCGGGGCCCAAAACCATAAAATAAAAGGACAAACCCGGCTACCCATCTATCAATCTATCAATTACTTCAATTATAAGATATGTGTTGTGTCCTATCCCTCTTTGCTTGCCTCTACCTATGTCTCTCTTGTTTTTTTTCTCCCATATCAACTTTTATCGAGAAATTGGAACAGACAAGATTAGCATGGTCCTTGCGCATGACACGTATAAATTAAGAAATGGTCCAAAATAAAATTTCAACCAAAAAAACTTCTATCGAATTGACGTTTTGTGTCATGTTCAAAAAAAAAACAAAACAAAAACTTTTATCGGAATTTCACAACAACGTACGTTGCTGCTGCAGTCTGCGGACATGCGGTGGTGCAGACATGGAGAGTAATACTGTAACACCGTTCTGAGCTACTTTCTCCTCTCATTATTTTGATTACGAGTCCATCCGACACCTATATACAAATATACATTTTAATGGTTAATAACTGAAATTGTGTATAAGAAAAAATTATAAAAAATTTATATTTTAAAACTACAAGATTATACGAATCTAATAAAATTTACGTGACTATATTTTTTCTTACATAACTATGATATAAAAAAAGAAAAAAATCGGCGAAGAACTATGATAAAAATTTAAATTAAAATTAAATAGTTAATAATGTAAAAAAAAAAATTATCAGTTACAAAAATACCGAAACTAAACTAGCATATACCGATCCTCTCTGCCTCGCTTGCTTGCTTTTCCCGACAACTAAAATTAAAGATAGACCCCTGTAATTGTTTATTTTAATATTAAACGCCAATAATAATACTACTACTGTACTAAGCCAACAACTTTTATCCAACCCCACCACATCAACTTTTATCCAACCCTAGTACTACTAGTATAATACTCCCTCCGTCCCAGCTAACGTGTCTTGTTTGACTTTTTGACACTGTTCATTGTTCTACTTTGACTCGATTCTATTGCATGTATATATTTGGAAAAAATAATCGAGTTGGGTCTTGTTAGAATCGTATAATCATGTAGTTTTGGAATATATATTTTACATAATTTTTTATTATACGCATTTTGAGATATTAACGGTTGAAAAAGTGCATTGGATTGTGTGCAAAAGTGAAACAAGACAACTTAAGTGAGACGGAGGGAGTATAAGTAGTAGGTAGCCTGTACACAGACATGTGATGCTTAATAATTCCGTGCCAACTACCCTCCTGGGATTTCGACAATACGTGCACGCTACCTACCAATGACTATTTAATTATATAGGATAAAAAACTTTTTGAGTCATTTTTAATTTCTTTCCAAAAAAATTCAAATTGGTACATTAGTAAAAAAAAATCTTTATATAGTCCTCTACGTTTGCTAAGTTTTTTCAATAGTTATTAATTACGTAATTAGTCTGAGGTTGCTGACGTGACCGAAGTAAATGATATTTTACATCAACCGTGGCCAATTTTGAGTCCCTACACATAACACACTCGTTTCATAAATATTTGAAATAAATATTTGAAGACTGTCATAACACATCACTATTCTAAAAAATATCTCTAGCGGGTCAATTGAACCCTTCTTCACTGGGATGACAGATATAATCTCTACTTAGTTCGCATTGAACCCTCATTGGGGTTACCTAACTCATAAAGAAATAGCAACCATTCACAACAATAACATAGCTTACTTTCGTTTTCCATTCCGGATACACTCAATAACCCTTATCTCAGCTCTTTCACCACTACAAGAAATTGGTCTTCTTGGTAAATGTTAGTCAAGCGACTCCCTCTTCTGTGTGAAGCACATTCTCGCATCGGATTGGGCAATGACTTCGTTGGCTGCCATCGGAATTCTGGTCTCGGTAGTTTTTGGTGTTTCTCAGAAAAATGAACACCGATTATGATATATAATGCAAATGAATGGTTGGTATTTCTTTGTGGGTTGGGTAAACCCAATGAGGGCTCAATGCGAACCAAGTAGAGACTATATCCGTCATCCCAATGAAGAAGTGTTCAATTGACCTGCTAGAGGTATTTTTTAGATTAGTGATGTGTTATGACAGCCTTAAAATATTTATTTAACTGAGGTGTTATGTGTGGAGACTCCAAATTGACCACTGTGGATGTAAAACGTGATTTACTTCGGCCACGTCAGCAACCTCAGGCTAATTAGTAATTAGGAACGAATTGAAAAAATTAGCAAACTAGAGGACTATGCGGGGCAAAAAAATACTACGGGACCGATTTAAATTTTTTTAAAAGAAAAAGGACTAAAAATTTTTTTTTCTCCTTTAATTATGGGATGAGTTATGGAAAAAAACTCATTTAGTCCCATAAGTTTTTTCAATTTCCAAAACCATCCTATAAATATTGAATTAGACGAATCTGTCCCATAACTACCCTAATCATCACCGAACCCATCCTCAATTAGGGAAGTTATGGGATAGGTTCGGCGATGATTAGCAAAAACCGGTCTTAGCAAAAACCGGACCGGTTTTTGCTAATCATCGCCGAACCTATCCCATAACTTCCCTAATTGAGGATGGGTTCGGTGATGATTAGGGTAGTTATGGGACGTGTTCGGCAATGATTAGCGAAAAAATCGGGTTCATGGACGAGTTCGGCTGTGATTAGGATAGTGACGGACGGATTCGTTTAATACGATATTTGTGGGACTGTTTTGAAAAAAAAATTAAATTATGGGATGATATGGGTGTTTTTCCGATGAGTTATGGTGCAACGATTCATTTGTCTTGATTTTAAGATAAATCATCTCAACCATTGAAAGATATATGATAGTTGTAGATAATCAAGGGTACATTTGTCATATTTCATTAATTAATTAGCAAAAAAAGAAATATGGTATTTATAGGATCAATTCTTAATTACAAAATAATATCATATCATAGGAACTCGGAATTTCATAAAGATGTCTTTTCTTTTAAAAAATTGGTATTTATCTATTTCGAATTTCAAAAATTTAATAGGCTATTTAGATTTCTTGCACCAAGTATGTACATTTTAATATAAAGAACGTCAAAATCCGAGTTCGTTTCAGAAAATTAGAGCCATGTGAAGTTCATTGCAATTTTTTGTAAACATAGCATTTACATCTCAATGTCGTGGTTATACAATTCAGCGACGAAAGCTTTATAATTCAGCAACACATTGTATGCATTTTAGCAACAAAGCCTATACAACAAAACCTATGTGACAAACTTCAAATGACTCTAACTTTCTCAAATGAATTTGGAGTTAGATGTTCTTTATATGAAATTTTTTCTATTCGTTGCAATGGATTTAACTATCCTACCAAATTTTAGAAAGTCCAAATAGATAAATATATATTTTCAAAACAAGTATAAGATACATTTTCTTTGAAAATACGGTATTTATCTATTTGGAATTTCAATATTTTAATAGGATATTTAGATTCCTTACATCGAGTATGTGGAATTTCATATAATGAACATCAAAATCCGAGTTCGTTTTAAAAATTATAGCAATTTGAATTTCATTGCGATTTTTATAAATACGACCTTTACATTTTAGCGATTGTAAATATACAATTCAGCGGCTGAAGCTTTCCAATTTAGCGACTGAAGCTTTCCAATTCAGCGTCATAGCCTATACGACAAAGTTTAAGTGACAAATTTCAAATGACTCTACCTTTCTCAAATGAACTCAAATTTGGACGTTCTTTTATGAAAATCTATCTACTCGATTCATAATATCTAAATATTCTATTAGATTTTAGTAATTCTAAATGGATAAAAGCATATTTTCAAAACAACTTGCATAAGATATGTTTTCTTTCGAAATTCTGTTATTTATCTATTTGGAATTTATAAAATCTAATAGGTTATTTTGATTCCTTACATCGAGTATGTAGATTTTCATATGAAGAACGTCAAACTCCGAGTTCATTTGAGAAAGTTAGAGCAATTTGAATTTCATTGTGATTTAATTTTAAAAAACATAGCATTTACATTTCAGCGACGATGAATATACAATTCAACAACGGAGGCTATACAATTCAGCAACTTAACATATGTATTTCAGCAATGTAGCCTATACAACAAATCTTATGTGACAAACTTCAAATTGCTCTAAATTTCTCAAATCAACTCGAATTTTGACGTTCTTTATATGAAAATATATCTACTCGATGCAAGGAATCTAAATATCCTATTAGATCTAAATATACTAAGAACAATCAACGACTTGCCAAGAGGTTTTTAGCGATTGAAAAATAAGCAATTGTTTATTTAACTATGAAGATAATAAATAAAATAGGCCACGAGAATGATGTCCTTCCACTTTTGGGCCACGATGTTTTGATTTAGGGAAATATGCCATTAGAAGCAATTCGGGTCTGAATTTAGGCCATTTAGCCAGAATTCGGGCCGTGTGATGTGCACGCGCTTACGCGATAACCTAAAAGTGGAAATGACTCATTCTGGTGGCCTATTTTAGTTATTTCATTTATTTTTATTTTATATAATTAAAATAAATTAGATTCTCAGTAATCTTATATTTACAGCAATTTTACACTCCCAACAATCATATTCCAGTTGGTAATGTAAGATCACTTCAACCAAACGGACCCTAAGTGTTTGGTTTGGTGCACACTCAATTTTTGAGGTGACACCACTTAAATTGATTAAAGTAATATTTTAACCATAAAAATTTTTATATTTGGCTTGGTAATCCGACTCAATTTTTTTTGGTAACATTACTATATCTTCAATTTTAATCTAGTTTTTATCCACGTTTTTTGTATTGTCACTATTGTCCCAATTTTAATTTAGTTGACATCAACTTTGGTGACACCATTTAAAAAAGATTCTGGATCCCCTCAGCCTCAGCTCGCGCCATCTCCCCTCTGTAATTAGATCTTTGGAAAAAAGGATAAATAGGTCCTTTTTTTTCAAAAAATTCAAATCAGTCATTTTTCTATTTTATTACCAAAACAGTCCTCTACAAATGCTAATTATGTTCAAATCAGTCCTTTTTCACTAATTATATTCTAATTGCTGACGTGGCAAGGGTTTTAATTTAAACCTGACACGTGTGCATAATATTAGTCCTTTTTCTTTTATCTTTTGTCAATTCAGTCCTAAACTTTTATTTTGTTTTATTTAGTCCTCTACCCCAATCACTCATTTTTATATTAATTGGCCTCAAACCTTTCAAATTATTTCATTTTAGGCCCAGAACCTTAAATTTTTTATTATTACTAATCCATTTATCAAATAAATGCACAACATACTTCCATAAATAAAATTAAACACCAAACCTCATATATTGGGTTCGACTGCTTTGTTATTGGGTCTTTCAAGTACCGGAATTTTACGGACTCTCTCTAATAACCACTCGACCGCAACCGATTGTTCATTGGTTTTGGTTTCTTTCAGTAACAATCAACAGAATCTTACTTTGCGTCCTACCTTAGGATGTAGCAATATTTGAGTAAATGATTTAACTTGAATTTTTGGAAGGTTATGGATATAGGAAGCCTTGGTTTTATTGAAAAAATATTAATATTATTAAAAATATTTAAAAAATAGCCTGAATTTTATTGTCCACGAAGTATGATTGTGCTGATTGTTGCTGAAGGAAACCAGAACCAATGAACCATCGTTACGGTCGGGTGGTTAGAGAGAGTCCGTAAAATTCGGAACTTCGAAGACCCGGTAACAAGGCGGTCAAACCCAATGTATGAGGTTTGGTATTTAATTTTATTTACGGAAGTATGTTGGACATTTATTTGATAAATGTATTAGTAATAATAAAAAATTTAAGGTTCTGGGCCTAAAATGAAATAATTTGAAAGGTTTGAGGCCAATTAATATAAAAATGAGTGATTGGGGTAGATGACTAAATAGAACAAAATAAAAGTTTAGGACTGAATTGGCAAAAGATAAAAGAAAAATGACTAATATTATGCACACGTGTCAGGTTTAAATTAAAACCCTTGCCACGTCAGCAATTAGAATATAATTAGTGAAAAAAGAACTGATTTGGACATAATTAGCATTTGTAGAGGACTGTTTTGGTAATAAAATAGAAAAATGACTGATTTGAATTTTTTGAAAAGAAAAATGAACTATTTATCCTTTTTTTCCTTAGATCTTTGGTAGCAGTTGTACAATTTTGTTAACTCATATCATTTGGTCGGCACCCACCTTTACGTACCCCCTGGCCCCTTGCTGTAACTAATTTTCCATTTTCATTTTCGCATTCTTTTTTAAATATAGAAGTATATAGTATACTATACGATTAGTTTATTTTCGGAAAACTAACAATTTCATCATAATTGACAAAACGACTCTAAAAAATTAATCGACGACACAAATGAGCTTATATATTTACACGAAGTGTAACTCATACTCAGTCGTCGTAGCAACATACATACATTATTGTGCATGTTATTATGTGGTAATTGTTGTTTTTTTTTTAATTAATTAATTCCAAATGCAGCAGTCTAGCTAGAGAGACGACATCACAGACATGTTAATTAAATACTGGAGTAGTATAATTGGGTCATGGGGCGGGCGTCTGCATCATGATCTGTGCTAGCTGCCTCATCCAGTCCAGTCCAACGTAACCCTACCCCTATCTCTCTTTTCAGGTTGAATTCAAGTAGTGGTATAGTATAGAGACTTGCATACACATCCTATTTCTATATATTCTTTATCTCTTACATCTTCAAAATAAACAAATCTTGCCTGCTTCATACTAGTACATCTTTCAAACATTAAAAACCTCGATCGATCGTTAGGGATCACATTCATCCAAACATCAAATAACTAAATAGTAGTAATCCCCATCTCCCATTTGTTTGTTAGAAGAATTATGATGACGGCTTTGAGGCGTGATGTCACTATCGTAAAGGATTAATTCCTTCGGGATACAACAAAGCCCAAAGCTCTCTCAATCGAGTGAGAATGAAAAACAAGACAATCTTTTATATAGAGGATGAAAGGTTATATGGAATGGGCATCACTTTTGAATTCAAATTGATTTGATGAAAAGATACGGCTTTTGGAGATAACCTTTGAACAAACATATCCTTTTTTGAAGTTTGAATATATCTTATTCAAATTAAATCGCAACTAATCA
Organism: Hygrophila difformis; assembly: GCA_030278955.1. NCBI lineage: Eukaryota > Viridiplantae > Streptophyta > Magnoliopsida > Lamiales > Acanthaceae > Hygrophila > Hygrophila difformis. The sequence continues at coordinate 59,601,544 of JAOANR010000007.1, read as the reverse complement.
GCTCTTTGGTTCAACATAACTATTCCAAATGCCTGCCCGAAACATGCCCATTCATTTGCCTAGCTTCATCCATTTCTCATAGCAGGGAAATAATAATTTTAACAAGTTAAAACTTCCAACATTGTTTTCGATATGAATATCATCTCGATGAGACATGGCCGGGTCACTCTACCTATCACCAATTGATTTTGAGTTGAAGCCCTAATTCCATCTTCTTTCTAACACTAAAAAAAATAGACGTCTGAATGCCCTCTCTCATAAAACAAAGCACAATTACATGGTTTTCGGTCCTCGATAGAATATCATCTGGAGGAAGAGTGTTATAATGTCTCATCACTTATATGTTGGGATACATAGGCGGATCTATTAGCAATACTATGGTAGCACGGGATACCACTCAAATTGATAAAATTGTTATTTTAAGCTACAAAAATTTTTAGAGTTAATTTGATTTGTCTTTATGCAACTACTGATTTTTTGTTGTGATACCACTGTAATCAATTATAACCTAGTCTTTTTAAATTTAAAGTTTTAACTATCATCCTTAATTTCAACATAGTTTACATCACTTTTATGATACCACTGAAAAATATTCTGGATCCGCCGTTGTTGGGATACCCCCGCTTATATGGACATGAGCCACTCTACCTATCACCAATTGATTTTGGATTGAAGCCCTAGGTCCATCTTCTTTCTTATATGGTATGAGAGTCATGGGTACTCATTTGAGTACCTCGTTGTCTCCGAGATCATATTCATCTCGTGGAGGGGTGTTGGAATATCTCGCATCGCCTATATATTGGGTTATTCCCTGTTATATGGACATGGGTCACTCTACCCATCACCAATTGGTTTTAGGTTGAAACCCTAGGTTTATCTTTTTTCTAACATGGTATCAGAGATATGGGTACTCATTTGGTTATCTCGTTTCCGAGATGAATATCATTATGTGGAGGAGTGTTATAATGTCCCACATCGGTTATATGTTGGGACATCCCCCATTTATATGGACATGGGTCACTCTACCTACTGCCAATTGGTTTTAAGTTAGAGCCCTTAGGTCCATATTCCTTCTAACATGGTATCAAAGCCATGGGTATTCATTTGGGTATCTCGTTGCCGAGATGATATTCATCTTATGGAGGGGTGTTAGAGTATCCCACATCGGTTATATGTTGGGATATCCCCCTGTTTATATGGACAACCACTCTACCTATTACCAATTGGTTTTGGGTTGAAGCCTTAGGTCCATCTTATTTCTAACATGGTATCTACAATGTCCCACATCGATTATATGTTGGGACGCCACCCTATTTATATGGACATGGGTCACTCTACCTATCACCAATTGGTTTTGGGTTGATGCCCTATGTCCATCTTCTATCTAACATGGTATCAGAGCCATGGGTACTCATTTAGGTATCTCGTTGTTTACGAGATGAATATCATCTCATTGAGGGATGTTATAATGTCCCACATCGATTATATATTGGGATATCCCCCTATTTATATAGACCTGGGTCACTCTACCTATCACCAATTGGTTTTGGATTAAAGCGCCTATGCCATCTTCTTTCTAACATGGTATCGGAGCTATGTGTATTTCGGGTGTTACAATGTCCCGCATGATGTTGAGATGCTACCCTCCCATTTGTTTTCGAGATCAATATTATATCGATGAGACATGGGTCACGCTATCTATCACCAATTGGTTTTGGTTGAAATCTTAGTTCCATCTTTTTTCTAACACCAAAAAAAAAAATGGACGTCTGAATGCCCTCTCATAAAACAAAGCACAATTACATGATTAATTAATTAATTAAGGTGCAGTTGCCAGCAGTGCAGTCTCCAAATGCCATACATGATACAAATCACAAGATAATGAAAGTACTAGTATTGAACTAGGAATTCATCAACAATGCATTTGCGTAGCCGGCCCAAAACTGCACATAACATATACTCCACTTCACTACACTACAACTGCAATTGCAATTGTACAGCTCCAAACAAATTAGGGCAGCTGCATGCCCCCCTCTATTATTGGTTTCTACGCTAAGACCAACACTACTACCTTGGTACTATCCTAAATTTTATATTTTCCCCTCCCTCACAAATTCTTCTACTTGTCCCTCCAAATAGTATAATCATCCCTCTGATCTGCTCTCTTAAAAAACTAGCTAGTTTCCACTATATATGATCTCATGTATATATTATTATTCCCAGCTTATGTACCCATCCATCCATGATCCCAGCTGTTGCATTCTCCAACAAATTAAAAACAACATGAAGAAAAACATCCTCTACTTTTGTTTCCGCCCTCCCCATATCATCGACGACCCCGCAGATGCCAAAGATTCTTCGTCCATTCGTCTTGTATCCAAATACCACAAGAAGATCAATGATCGATCACGAAGAAACAATAATAATACTAATAACGATCCAAAGAGGCAAACTTCTCAGGTACTTGGAGCTACTCCTTCCCATCGTTACTTTTTTTTCATTCACTAATAATTACTACTTTTGAGCGAGTTAGTTAATAACCGGGTCACATTGTTCATTTACTATTTTCTTGGATGTCATCAGTCGCAGAAAATAAGGGTTTCTCATAGAATTCACTCCCATCATCATCATGACAAAGTACCATCAGCAAAAGTTTTAGAGTCGTCGTGTAATAACAGCTGCAGCAGAAAAGAAACTAACCTTAATCTAGCCGCCAAAGAAGAAGACTTGTTGATGATGATGATGATGATGGCCAAGAAACCTTGTTGGGTTGCTGACGACATAAATCCTGCAGGATTATATTTGATTGTGTTGATTCTTTTTTTCACCGTTGTTTTCGGGGGCACAGTTAAGGCAATTCTTCTCACTGTGCCTTCACTTTATCTGTTTGGACTTTGGACCTGCAGCAGCTGTCATTGGCGGCCTGACCCTTAATAATAATTCCAAGAAATCAGGACAGAGGGATCAAAACTGCAGGGACTTGTAGTCATCCACTTTCTGCCATTGAAAAGAAACTTTAATTTCTAAGTGTTGAATCTGATGATCTAACGCGCGTCAGAGTTCACAGCCTATTATGTTATATGGAATTGATTTAATGTTTTATGGCTTCTAATTTATTTGTGTTCTTCTCGATACTAGGCGTATAAAATTTTATTTTCACAAATGCCTTAATTTCAAACCCCAATCATAAAATGAAGAATAGCATCGATCAAAAGATATGTTTGGACCAAGTCTACCTTATGAATTCCAGATTAAAAAAAAAAAATGGGAAGGTATTTATTCCTTTCCAATTGTAAGAAAAGGAATATATATTCCCATATGGGGTTCTTCTCGTTCACCCAATGGAGTATTTGTGATAGAGGATGTGCATGAAGAATTAGCATCAAAAGCATAATTAAAGAAGTGGATATCAAAGAAGCTAGCTAGTTTTGAACTTCTCTAATGGCTATAAGAGCAAGCTAAGTTTTATCACTGCAGGTTAGTAAGCCAAACCGACAATCACTATATATACCCCCCTGAATTGAAGTGCTACCTAGCTAATAAAATTAAAGTTGATGCCATGGTCGCAACTTAGAGATGCTTTTGTACTAATACGCTAAAACAACAAAAGAGATGGTGGGTAGCAATAGCATCAATAAGAAATTTCATCAATTCAATATATACTTCTTTATATACTCTATCAACTGAAAATAGCCATTTAGATTTTGAGGGAGATGATTCATCATTAATTATTTGTCTGTTATACTCAATCACAGAAAATGTGGGACGAACTTGCTGCTTTTGACGTCCAGATACTTGCAAAGTGTCGGGCTGTAATTGTGTATCAATAATACATGGATTAATGGATACTATGTTTCTGAAAGGTTTTTAGAGATCAGTTGTTTTTTTTTAAAGTATTGGCTGAATGTTATGAAGACATTAACACAAAGATTTTAGTAATTAGGAATCCCCTTTGATGACCAAGTATATTCTCAAATCATAATAAATCATAAATAAAATTCAATTTACTTCTGGTGATGCTTCTCATAATGTCACTCTAATTGGCTAATGATATAAGAAAGCTATCTTATTTACTTTTTGGCACTTTAAAGAGATTCAACAAGAGAATGGGTAGGTAAATAAACAAGAGAAGAAATTTTGTGTGTTCTGTAAGAAAAATGGGAACTAGCAAACAACTCATCATCATGTACCCTAGCACGTACGGATTTTAAAAATAGAATGCAAGTAAAAAAAGCATACGTATAAAACAATTATTATAGTATAAATTTTCTTGATAAACATTATCAACAATAAACAGAGATTGAAGCTAAAAACAATAAACAGAGATTGGGCACTGCAGGCTCCCGCAACTCGACAAAGGTGAATCAAATTTGTTTGCTAGCTAGAATTAAGATGCAGCTCCAACAGAACAGATATACGTACGAATGACTGTCACAAATAAGATAACGTAAACAATTAGTCAATTTAAGCTAACGACTCGAGGACACACGTACAAAAATAAGTAGTATATAATTGCAATGCAGCAAATTGGCACTACAGCGCAACATGCATGATCGAGCAGAATCGTGCTCTTAATTAAGCTGCTGCAACAGCTCTGTTGTGGAATAATGGAGCTATTAATTAAATAATAAAGAGAACACCAAGATTTAACGAGGTTCGGCACAAATATGCCTACGTCCTCCGGGCCCCACCGAACTATTATTTCACTATGAAATGAAATAATATTACAAAAAGGTTATAGGAAATAATCCTATACCACAAAACCCTCTCAACGAGAAATACCCACAAAGGCTAAAAACTACAATAGGAGAAGAGAGATCAAAGGCAAGCTTCTTGCCTTTGCTTGTGTTGGGATGTTCTTACAAATGAGTGGCCTTGGTATTTATAGGCACAAAATCCATCCACTCCACTAACTTCATCTACTACATTAAATTCATCAACTCCATTTTCTCCATTGGATTTGGATGCCCACTTCACAAATCTCCACCTTGGTGCATCTCAAATCACATTATCCCCTTCAAGGTTCTCTCGTCACGAAATTCGGTAGGACCTCCAAATGCGCTTTTCAGCGCCAACTTAAAATTCTTGAGACATTAATCAAGTTCAAACAATATTCGAACTTGATACATGTTACAGCCTTCGTCAACATATCTGCGGGATTCTCGGTGGTCTTGATCTTTTGTACCTTGACTCCACCTTCTTCAATTATTTCCCGCACAAAATGGTACCGCACGTCGATATGCTTGGTTCTAGCATGATATACCTGGTTCTTTGCTAGATGAATGACACTTTGACTATCACAAAATACTGTTACATGTTTCTGACCAACTCCTAAGTCATCCAGCAATCCCTGTAACCAAATGGCTTCCTTAACAGCTTCTGTAATGGCCATGTATTCTGTAACACCCCGGTTTTGGTAACCCAAGCCGGGATGCCACCGCCACACCTCCCTAGCAAGACACGGTTTCTCCGAGCTCACTAAAGAGATGCAAGGCTATGGTTTTTCAGAATTTAAAACATTCCAGTAGCCCATTCATAAATAATTTAAAAATACTACATCAGAGTTGCAGCGAGAATATAAAGTACGCAGCGGAAGTAAAGTGTATGCAGCGGAATTTAAAATATAGGGCCGACATGGCCAAACCACGGGTTAAACAGACCCGTTCATGCAAGTTAAGTAAAATAAATAATTAAGTGTCCAAAATGATCCCCCAATGAGTGATCATGCTCCGTACTCTGTAACAGAAAAAAAATGAACAACGGTTTTTATCAGTATTATAAAATACTGAGTAAGTCAATCCTTTCATAGCAATAAAGGGGTTAGATTTTTAATAATTAAGATAAAACTTTTTGCCATGCATAAAAAAACATTTTAAAAATGCGAATATAATTGCATACTTTAAAGACACATTTAATTTCATAATTTAAAACTTAAGCATGGGCAATTATTTAAGACATGATTTAAAAACATGAATAATGCCGTAAGTAAGTAAATGAAAATTTGAGCTTTTTTTTTAAAAAAAAATTCTCCCCGATACGCCACCATCTCAACAATATTAATTTAGCTGGCAATCCGACGGCCGCAGCCAATTTCATAAAATCTGAGCTTTTTAATATATTTCTCGTTACGCCATCATCTCAACAATATATATATCATTTAGCCGGTGATCCGGCGGCCTCAGCCAATTTCATAAGTATCATCTCATTTAGCCGGTATTCCGGCGGCCGCAGCCGATTCGCCATACCCAGTACCACTCCGTCGAGCCTCGAGTAACCCATACGAACACACTCGAGAGGGTAGGCCGTTGGTCTCTTGTGACCAAATACGCCATATCCAGTACCGCTCCGTCAAGCCTCGAGTAACCCACACGGATACACCCGAGAGGATAGGCCCAAAAATATAAGATGCCGTTTTGGCAATCTTTCGCGCGTAATAATCATTGCCGTTTAGGCACAAAATGAATAATTAGGAGGGCACCCTGCAGAGCACTCACCCCCCAATGTAACCGATATCGTTTCAACTTTAGTGTAACGGGATTTCCAAAAATACAGCTTTATCGTATCACAAGATTTCGATCGTTGTTTAGAAATTTCAAAACTTCACAAGTTTAAAACCGATCGATGTCACAGTTTACGCCTTTTCAGTTTAAAAATCCATTTCTTAGGCGATTGATCTGAAAGTTTCACAGTAGCTCAAAAACATCCCAATGAACAACTTTCATGTTTTGAGTTTTTCGGAAAAATGATGGGAAGCATGTCAAAAATCAAGTTTTCTACACAAATAGTATACTGTCAGGATTCAGGTTTGACATCTGTCAAAGATTTGACTTTTTAACATAACAAATGAACTCCAAAAATTCTGAAAATTTACAGACACATACTAGACATGATTATCTACAATTTTTGTTTAGATCACAAAGATTGGATCGGACTAGAAATGATAGAAATATGCTCATCAAGTTCGGTTATGAAATCTGTCAACTTTTGAAAATTCTTAAAAACGCAGAATATGTCCGACTTGATTTGGGGTATCAAAACTTGATGAAAATCTCTGAAATTTTTACACAGTATAGCTTAAGATCTTAGGATCAAAATCTTAGTTTTGAGTTTTTAGGTTTGAACGCTCGAAGTAAGAGTTTTGGTCGGATTTCAGAAAATACGTAGATTGGGGTTTTTAGGTTTGATTTCAACGTTTCGTTTAAGATCCAATGTTTCGGATGTCTTTAAACCACCCATATTGATATGGAAGGTATTAACTTACAGTGAGTGAGTTCTTGAACGTTCTAGAGTTGATCGATTTGTCCAAAATCGCCACGAACGGATCTACGCAACACGTTCTTCTTCTCCTTTGGCTACGAACGTGTTTTGCAAGTAAAGATCCGTAAGTTAGAAGGTTGATTATGATCTTAAAGCAATAAGGAAACTTGATTTACACCTTACCAACAATCCAATGCCTGCAAATCCTTGATCTACACACTACCTTGGTTGGATTTGATTGCCGGAAACTCGTCGGAAAGTCGCCGGAAGTTCGTCGGAAGAGTGTTTGGCTTTGGGAGAGTTTTGGGAGAGTTTTGGGGTGAATGATTGATGAGGATAGCTGAAAATGGAGATGGGACTCCATACATAACGTCCAAAAGATGCCACACCCGTGATAGATCGAGATTCCCCCCTTGGGCCCCGAAAATTGGCGAGAAAGTCGCCAAAACGCGACAAAACGTCGCTGCTGCCAGGAGCACGCGGTGGTGGCGCGGTTTTGTGCCAAACACCGCGCGGATGGCGCGCCGGCCCCGGCTGGGCTGCGGTTCGTGCCGGGCCGTGCGATCCGTCGGGCCTTTTCTCCTCTCTTTCGGACTTCTATCCTCCTACGTTTTCGGCCTCGATTTTTCGGGTCATTCTTGGATCATAAATTCTTATCTTAAGTTTATCTCGACTCAAATGAATTTCATGTTTGAGATCTTAAGTCCGTCGGTCTCGGGTTCGTCGGCTTCCAATTCGTCGTCTTTTGATTCCCGTGCAATAACTTGTTTAATTAAATTTCTTCCGACTTCACGGGTTCTTGGAAATTAAAATTCTTTTCCTTCATGAACTTAACTCCAATTATTTTTACTCAATTCATGGAATGTCTTCGGGCTTCCTTTCCCTCTTTTATTCCATTTTGAATTTAAATCTATCGGCGTTTCATTTCCGAGCAATAATTTATTGTGATAAATTATTTTCTTCTTCTCGGATATATTTCGACATTGATCGGAATAAATTTTTATTCCTTTGGGCGTTGATAAAAATTTGGGGTATTACAGTCTACCCCCCTTAAGAATCAACTTCGTCCTCGAAGTTGTGTTTCGGCTTTTCTCGCGCTGAGTTATGGTCCTTTTTGTTTACTATTTGCGATATTGTGTTATTGAATTATTGTTCGATTGTTGATTATTGTTTGACTGAACCCAGAATTGAAATTTCCAAGTTGCCTACGTACCCTGTGAAGGGATCAAGTCATTACGTAGTTCAAAACAATTTGAATTTGTTCATTTGGGATACAAAATATTGGGTCGTTACATCCTCTCCCCCTTAAGATTACAGTTATGTCCCCATAACTGCGGTTGCACCGTTTTGGAATAGGGTCGGGTAACGCTCCTTCATGTCGGATTCTAACTCCCATGTCGCCGTTTCACTTTCATGGTTCGACCAAAGAACCTTGACCATTCTCACGGCTTTGTTCCTTGTTACTCTCTCCTTAACATCGAGTATTCGTACCGGAATTTCCTCATAGCTCAAGTCATCATCCAATTCAATTCCTTCCGGTTGGAGTACATGGGTCGGATCGTGCACATACTTCTTCAATTGTGATATGTGGAACACGTTGTGAACTCTAGCCAATTGTGGCGGTAAGGCTAGACGATATGCTAAATTCCCGACTTTTTCTAGAATTTCATAAGGTCCTATATATCGAGGGCTTAACTTTCCTCGTTTGCCAAAACGCATAACCCCCTTCATCGGTGATATCTTTAACATGACCTTATCCCCAACTTGAAATTCTAGGTCTTGCCGTCTCACATCGGCATAACTTTTCTGTCGGTCTTGGGCCGCTTTCATCTTTCCTCGAATCACTTTGATTTGTTGGGTCATATCTTCTACGAGTTGTGGTCCTACTACCACTGTCTTATCACTCCCTTCCCAACTCAACGGACTTCGGCACCTTCGACCATACAATGCCTCGAATGGTGCCATGCCGATGCTAGCATGGTAGCTATTGTTGTAGGAAAATTCAATTAGGGGTAAATGATTTTCCCAGCTACCCTTAAACTCCAGGACGCAAGCTCTCAGCATGTCTTCCAACGTTTGGATTGTTCTCTCAGTTTGTCCATCCGTCATTGGGTGGAATGCGGTGCTCATCTTAATCTGCGTACCGAGGGCTTCTTGTAACTTGATCCAAAAGTGAGAGACAAATCTACTGTCTCTATCGGAGATAATGTCATGTGGCACCCCGTGTCTTCGTACCACATTGTCAATATACGCCCTTGCTAATTGGTCCATGGTCCAGGTGTCCTTCATTGGAATAAAAATGGCCGTCTTTGTTAGTCTATCGACAATCACCCATATCTTATTCATTCCTCTTGGTGATCGTGGTAATCCCGAAACGAAATCCATAGAGATACTATCCCACTTCCAACTCGGGATTTCCAATGGTTGCATCAATCCTAAGGGTTTCTGTCGCACGGCTTTGACCTTTTGGCACGTGAGGCATCTCGCTACAAATTCTGCCACTTCATTCTTCATCCTCGGCCACCAGTAAATCTTCCTCAAATCCTTATATAATTTGTCGCCTCCAGGGTGAACCGAGTAAGGTGTGTTATGCCCTTCTTCCATCAATCTTTGTTTTATCTCCATGCATTTTTGTGGTACACACCATCTTCCCTTGAAACGAATGCTTCCGTCCTCATGGATAGCAAATCCTATTGCCTTCCCGTTGGAAATGTTCTCCTTAATCCTTTCCAACTTTGCGTCGCCCGGTTGGGCGAGTTTGATCTCGTCAAATATGGTTGATTCGACTACCATGGCGTTGACCATTTCATTTACAGTGCCCGAATGCACTAGTTCTAAGCTCAATCTTGCCAAGTCCATATACAATGCTGGCGGAATCACCAACGAATTCGCTACATGTTGGGTCTTCCGGCTTAAGGCATCGGCTACCACGTTGGCCTTCCCTTCGTGGTAAGAAATTTCGAGATCATAGTCCTTGATTAGTTCCAACCATCTCCGTTGTCTCAGATTTAACTCTTTTTGAGTGAATATGTATTTGAGGCTTTTGTGGTCTGTGAACATCCGACACTTTCTCCCATAAAGGTAGTGTCTCCATATTTTCAGAGCGAACACGACTGCCGCCAACTCCAAGTCGTGCGTCGGGTAGTTCGCTTCATGAGGTTTCAATTGGCGCGAAGCATATGCAATGACTCACGAGTCTTGCATCAAAACACATCCTAGACCTTCCTTTGAAGCGTCACTGTAAACCTCGAAGTCACCATTCTCTGATGGTAGTGCTAGTACGGGTGTACTGGTGAGTCGCTTTTTCAGTTCTTGAAACGCGGACTCACACTCACTGGTCCAGTCATATTTTACCCCTTTCTTCAACAGCTGGGTCAACGGGCGTGCGATTTTCAAGAAGTCCTTCACAAATCGCCTATAATAACCAGCTAGCCCAAGGAAGCTCCGTATTTCAGTTGGACTCGTCGGCGATACCCATTCCGTCACCGCCGAAATTTTTGCCTGATCCACTGAAACTCCAGTGGCGGATACTATGTGCCCAAGGAATGCTACTTCCTTCAACCAAAAGTCGCATTTGGATAGTTTGCCATAGAGTTGGTTCTTGCGCAAAATCCCTAACACTTGGTGCAAATGTTGGGAATGCTCCTCCTCGCTTCTCGAGTAGATCAGGATGTCGTCGATGAACACCACGACGCTTTGATCTAACAATTCTCTAAATACATCGTTCATGAGGTTCATGAACATTGCAGGTGCATTTGTTAACCCAAAGGATAATACTGTGAACTCGTAGTGTCCATAACGAGTTCGGAATGCCGTCTTCGGGATATCCTTCTCCGCAATCCTCAGCTGGTGATAACCGGATCGCAAGTCGATCTTTGAGAACACCGACGCCCCCTTCAATTGATCAAATAAGTCCTCAATCCTTGGTAATGGATACTTGTTCTTGATGGTCACTTGATTGAGTCCTTTGTAATCGATGCAAAGGCGTAGTCCTCCGTCCTTCTTTTTAACAAATAAGACCGGTGCTCCCCATGGGGACGTACTTGGTCTTATGTATCCTTTCTCCAACAACTCTTCGAGTTGTTCCTTTAACTCCTTCATTTCCAGTGGTGCCATACGGTAAGGGGCCTTCGAGACAGGTTCCGTTCCCGGAATGAGATCTATGGTGAATTCAAGATCTCTCTCAGGTGGCATACCAGGGATGTCTTCAGGAAATACGTCCGGGTATTCTCTCACCACTGGGATGTCGTCAACCTTGCTCTCTTCCGCCTCCAGGTTGTGAACGTAGCATGCATACAACGCGTATCCCTTATGCATTAAGCTACGAAGCTTGAGAGCGTTAACAACCTTGTTGCTCCTCTTAGGGGATTGAGAGTAAAAGATGACTCTCTTTCCCCTACCTTTCGACAAGGTGATCTTCTGCTTTTGACATTCTATTACCGCTTTATACCGGCTCAACCAATCCATTCCCAGTATAACGTCGAAGTCCCTTAAATTAAATTCTACCAAGTTTGCGAAAAATTCTACGTTCTTGATAACTATCGGAATTCCGTTATAACGTTTAGAGCATGGTACTACCTCTCCTGATGGTAGTTGAATTTCTAAGTTAATCAGTTCGCACTTAGGTAGGCCTAGTTCGGATAAGACTCTTGATGATATAATCGAACAACTAGCTCCTGAGTCAAACAGAACTTTAAGGGGTGTACTTAAAACATGGAATGTACCTGCCATCACGTCACCCTGCATAGGCACATCTGCTTGGTTGATAACATTCAACCTCCCCATGGGCCGTCCTTGGTTGCCCGGCTGATCCCGGTTCGGGTTCTGATTCTGTTGCTGATTTGGATTCTGTGGAGGGCGTTGATTCTGGTTGAAATTCTGGTTCTGAGGGGGTCTGTACCCTTGATAGTTACCATTCCGTCCATTTTGGTTACGAGGCTGTGCTGGCCCTATAATCAAGTCCTCTCGCTTGGTGATGTTTTCAATTCGAGTCCGGCACTCATTCATCCGATGACCAAATCGACCACACCTGAAGCATGTGCCCTGTTGGGGGCATCCCCTAATCAAGTGAGGTCTCCCGCATCTTGGGCATGGTGGCACAGGGTTACCCTGGAAAAAGGTTCTCCCACCATTTCCCCTATTGTTGTTCTGAGGGGGTCTGTTCAGGCCTCCCCGAAAGTTGTTTCCTCCAGAATTGTTACCGGTGCGGTTATCCCTGTTCCTCTTATCTTGCCCCTGAGGTCCTCGGCTGGACTCTCCACTCATCCTCCTCTTCAGTTGTTGCACCCTTGCAACAGCAACTGCACGATCATACACTGCTTGCAGGTCCGGGTAATGGACACCAGTGATCACTTCCCGTATGGACAAGTTCAATCCCATCTCGAATTTTTGTGCCTTCTCTACGTCTGTCGGTACTAGTCTTGGTGCAAAGCGCACCAACTCCTTGAATCGAGTGTAATACTCTTGTACAGTCTGTCCGCCTTGTTTCAGTGACAAAAACTCCTCGTACATGGCCGCCTTCGTACTCAGGGGGTAAAATCGGTCCCTGAGCAGTTCCATCATTTCAGTCCATGAATAGGGCACATCTTCCTCTCGTATCTTTTCCTGGGTGGCTTGCCACCAGTCGTCTGCTTCACCTCCCAAGTAGTATGAGGCCACATGCACCTTTTCCCCTTCTGGGCACTTAACTGCGCTTAACAACTTGTCGAAGGTCCTAATCCACTCCTCTAGTTTTGCAGGGTCTTCCTCGCCTGCATAGTGCGGCGGTTGGTATGGGTTCACCATGGCTAGGTAATTAATGCGAGCTTGTGGTGGAGGTGCCGCAGCCGCTTGGCCTTGGTTCACCTGCGCGTTCCCTATCGCAATGAGAACCTCTTCTAGAGTGCGCAGGCGATTACCTATGTTGTCTGGTATAGGGCCTGCTGGCTCTTCCTGAGCGTGTACACCCACGTTTGGTATCGACATGTCAGGTTGCCTAGGTATTTCGTTGGTATTGGGAGGAATGGGCTGGACGCGCGGTCTCCCTCTCGGTGCCATTCTGTTGCAAGAACAAGTGATTTAGATTTTAAGGAAAATATAATAAAGGGTTTATACAATGATTATCGAAACCCCAGGGTCTAGGGTTTCAGGGTCTTGGGTTTCAAGGTTTAAATGAGCCGTGCGTTTGAGATGGATTTGTTGTTTGGGAATTCAACATAATTTTTGGAATAGAGAGTGTTCAAACAAAAACTTGATTTATTATTTTTTTTTATTTATTTTTTTTATTTTTTTTTATTTATTACAAGTGATAGGATATACCAAAATAGGATCCTCCTATCATTTCTAGGCGTCCTCCGGCACAGTGGTGGGATCCTCCTCCGGATCTTCCTCCACCGGGCTTGACGGTAGTAGGTCATCGAAAATGTGGTTCAAGTCATCCCCATGAGCATCAACAAGCTCCTATAAACATAGATTTTGTGTAGTGAGGTTTTGGATTTGGTCTTCGAGCTGGTTTATGCGGTGGTGGTCCGCCTCTCTTAAGCTTCCCATATGGTGCAGATTTGCCTCCAATTGGGCCATACGATGTTCCATTTGTTGTATGGTTTGTTGGGAATCAAAGTGAGAGTTCATCATTTTGACCATTAAGTTCATCATGTCTTGGTTAGCCATCTAGCGCAAGAAAAAGATCTAGGTTACAACATAACGCTTCTAGGTTCTCTAAGGTATAGAAATGCAATATGCACATGCAGTGATGATCCCCCTTGATAAAAAAAAATTTTATGCATGCATTTATTTATCCATGGGTTTTAAAATAAATTTATTCCATGGATAGATTAAAATGAGGATAAAAGGTTTGGGCCACTATATTGGGCCGAAAGAAATAAATTATTTGGGCTTTAAAATATTACACTAAGTAAATAAAATTTTTGGGCTCAAAATAATAAACATTTGGGCTTTATTTAAAAATACGGTATTGGGCTAAAAAAATTTCTTGGGCTTCTTAAAAATTTTTGGGCTAAAAATTTGGGCTTTAACTTCAAAACAATAATTGGGCTTTTTTTTTTTAAATATATTACTAGTTTAGAAATAATAACTCTAAAAATAATAATACTTAAAAAATAATAGTTTAAAAATATTCCGGGCTCTTTAAAATAGTAGTTTTAAAATATTCCGGGCTCTGATACCACATTGTAACACCCCGGTTTTGGTAACCCAGGCCGGGATGCCACCGCCACACCTCCCTAGCAAGACACGGTTTCTCCGAGCTCACTAAAGAGATGCAAGGCTATGGTTTTTCAGAATTTAAAACATTCCAGTAGCCCATTCATAAATAATTTAAAAATACTACATCAGAGTTGCAGCGAGAATATAAAGTACGCAGCGGAAGTAAAGTGTATGCAGCGGAATTTAAAATATAGGGCCGACATGGCCAAACCACGGGTTAAACAGACCCGTTCATGCAAGTTAAGTAAAATAAATAATTAAGTGTCCAAAATGATCCCCCAATGAGTGATCATGCTCCGTACTCTGTAACAGAAAAAAAATAAACAACGGTTTTTATCAGTATTATAAAATACTGAGTAAGTCAATCCTTTCATAGCAATAAAGGGGTTAGATTTTTAATAATTAAGATAAAACTTTTTGCCATGCATAAAAAAAACATTTTAAAAATGCGAATATAATTGCATACTTTAAAGACACATTTAATTTCATAATTTAAAACTTAAGCATGGGCAATTATTTAAGACATGATTTAAAAACATGAATAATGCCGTAAGTAAGTAAATGAAAATTTGAGCTTTTTTTTTAAAAAAAAATTCTCCCCGATACGCCACCATCTCAACAATATTAATTTAGCTGGCAATCCGACGGCCGCAGCCAATTTCATAAAATCTGAGCTTTTTAATATATTTCCCGTTACGCCATCATCTCAACAATATATATATCATTTAGCCGGTGATCCGGCGGCCTCAGCCAATTTCATAAGTATCATCTCATTTAGCCGGTATTCCGGCGGCCGCAGCCGATTCGCCATACCCAGTACCACTCCGTCGAGCCTCGAGTAACCCATACGAACACACTCGAGAGGGTAGGCCGTTGGTCTCTTGTGACCAAATACGCCATATCCAGTACCGCTCCGTCAAGCCTCGAGTAACCCACACGGATACACCCGAGAGGATAGGCCCAAAAATATAAGATGCCGTTTTGGCAATCTTTCGCGCGTAATAATCATTGCCGTTTAGGCACAAAATGAATAATTAGGAGGGCACCCTGCAGAGCACTCACCCCCCAATGTAACCGATATCGTTTCAACTTTAGTGTAACGGGATTTCCAAAAATACAGCTTTATCGTATCACAAGATTTCGATCGTTGTTTAGAAATTTCAAAACTTCACAAGTTTAAAACCGATCGATGTCACAGTTTACGCCTTTTCAGTTTAAAAATCCATTTCTTAGGCGATTGATCTGAAAGTTTCACAGTAGCTCAAAAACATCCCAATGAACAACTTTCATGTTTTGAGTTTTTCGGAAAAATGATGGGAAGCATGTCAAAAATCAAGTTTTCTACACAAATAGTATACTGTCAGGATTCAGGTTTGACATCTGTCAAAGATTTGACTTTTTAACATAACAAATGAACTCCAAAAATTCTGAAAATTTACAGACACATACTAGACATGATTATCTACAATTTTTGTTTAGATCACAAAGATTGGATCGGACTAGAAATGATAGAAATATGCTCATCAAGTTCGGTTATGAAATCTGTCAACTTTTGAAAATTCTTAAAAACGCAGAATATGTCCGACTTGATTTGGGGTATCAAAACTTGATGAACATCTCTGAAATTTTTACACAGTATAGCTTAAGATCTTAGGATCAAAATCTTAGTTTTGAGTTTTTAGGTTTGAACGCTCGAAGTAAGAGTTTTGGTCGGATTTCAGAAAATACGTAGATTGGGGTTTTTAGGTTTGATTTCAACGTTTCGTTTAAGATCCAATGTTTCGGATGTCTTTAAACCACCCATATTGATATGGAAGGTATTAACTTACAGTGAGTGAGTTCTTGAACGTTCTAGAGTTGATCGATTTGTCCAAAATCGCCACGAACGGATCTACGCAACACGTTCTTCTTCTCCTTTGGCTACGAACGTGTTTTGCAAGTAAAGATCCGTAAGTTAGAAGGTTGATTATGATCTTAAAGCAATAAGGAAACTTGATTTACACCTTACCAACAATCCAATGCCTGCAAATCCTTGATCTACACCCTACCTTGGTTGGATTTGATTGCCGGAAACTCGTCGGAAAGTCGACGGAAGTTCGTCGGAAGAGTGTTTGGCTTTGGGAGAGTTTTGGGAGAGTTTTGGGGTGAATGATTGATGAGGATAGCTGAAAATGGAGATGGGACTCCATACATAACGTCCAAAAGATGCCACACCCGTGATAGATCGAGATTCCCCCCTTGGGCCCCGAAAATTGGCGAGAAAGTCGCCAAAACGCGACAAAACGTCGCTGCTGCCAGGAGCACGCGGTGGTGGCGCGGTTTTGTGCCAAACACCGCGCGGATGGCGCGCCGGCCCCGGCTGGGCTGCGGTTCGTGCCGGGCCGTGCGATCCGTCGGGCCTTTTCTCCTCTCTTTCGGACTTCTATCCTCCTACGTTTTCGGCCTCGATTTTTCGGGTCATTCTTGGATCATAAATTCTTATCTTAAGTTTATCTCGACTCAAATGAATTTCATGTTTGAGATCTTAAGTCCGTCGGTCTCGGGTTCGTCGGCTTCCAATTCGTCGTCTTTTGATTCCCGTGCAATAACTTGTTTAATTAAATTTCTTCCGACTTCACGGGTTCTTGGAAATTAAAATTCTTTTCCTTCATGAACTTAACTCCAATTATTTTTACTCAATTCATGGAATGTCTTCGGGCTTCCTTTCCCTCTTTTATTCCATTTTGAATTTAAATCTATCGGCGTTTCATTTCCGAGCAATAATTTATTGTGATAAATTATTTTCTTCTTCTCGGATATATTTCGACATTGATCGGAATAAATTTTTATTCCTTTGGGCGTTGATAAAAATTTGGGGTATTACAGTCTACCCCCCTTAAGAATCAACTTCGTCCTCGAAGTTGTGTTTCGGCTTTTCTCGCGCTAAGAGTTATGGTCCTTTTTGTTTACTATTTGCGATATTGTGTTATTGAATTATTGTTCGATTGTTGATTATTGTTTGACTGAACCCAGAATTGAAATTTCCAAGTTGCCTACGTACCCTGTGAAGGGATCAAGTCATTACGTAGTTCAAAACAATTTGAATTTGTTCATTTGGGATACAAAATATTGGGTCGTTACATATTCTGCCTCCGTTGTTGACAAAGCAACGGTTGACTGTAAGGTAGACTTCCAACTAACTGATGCGTTTGCAAGAGTAAATACGTATCCAGTAGTTGATCGACGTTTATCCAGATCTCCTGCATAATCTGAATCACAGTACCCAACTATATGTTGACCAGTAACATTAGTCTTCTCAAATATCAACCCAATATCTAAGGTTTTCAAGATATACCTTAGAATCCATTTCACGGCTTGCCAATGATCTTTACCGGGATCATGCATGTACCTGCTCACTACTCCAACTGCATGTGAAATGTCAGGCCTTGTACACACCATTGCATACATCAAGCTACCCACCGCATTTGAATAAGGAACCTTTGACATGTATTCTCGTTCCTCTTTCGTCTTCGGGCATTGTGAAGCACTAAGTTTGAAATGAGGAGCAAACGGTGTACTTACAGGTTTGGTTTTGTTCGTTATGCCAAACCGTTGCAATACTTTCTTCAGATATTGCTTCTGAGTCAAACTCAGAGTGCCCCTATTCCTGTCTCTCGTTATCTCCATACCGAGAATTTTCTTTGCTTCACCGAGATCTTTCATTTCGAACTCCTTGTTGAGTTGAGACTTCAATCTGCTTATCTCTCCTCTATCTTTAGATGCAATTAACATGTCATCTACATATAGAAGAAGATAAATGAAAGATCCATCTTGTAGCTTACGGAAATATACACAATGATCAAAACTGCTCCTGGTGTACTTCTGGCCCATCATGAATTGATCAAATCGCTTATACCATTGTCTTGGTGATTGTTTAAATCCATAAAGCGATTTCTTCAGTCTGCAAACCTAATCTTCTTTTCCAGCAACTTTATATCCTTCTGGTTGGGTCATGTAGATTTCCTCTTCCAAATCACCATGTAAGAATGCCGTTTTTACGTCCATTTGAACTAGTTCCAAGTCCAACTGTGCTACCAAGGCCAACAAAATTCGAATGGAGGAATGTTTAACAACAGGGGAAAATACCTCATTGTAATCAATTCCCTCCTTTTGAGCATAGCCTTTGGCTACCAATCTTGCCTTATAGCGCACGTCATTCTTTTCTGGAAATCCTTCTTTCTGAGCATAGACCCACTTGCAACCAATTGCCTTCTTTCCCTCTGGGAGTTTAGCTAGCTTCCACGTGTGATTTGCTTCAAGTGAATGCATTTCCTCGTCCATGGCTTTCTTCCACTTTTCTTTCTCCGGACTAATTTTTGCATCAAGAAAAGTTTGTGGTATACCTTCTTCAATAACAGGAAGTGCATAGGCCAGCATACTTTCGAATCGAGCTGGTCTCCGAATTTCTCTTCTTGGCCTCCTAATTGCAATTGGTAAATCTTGTTGCTCCTGAGGTTCTTGGGTTAAAACCTCACTTTCACTGGGCTCTTCTTCGGTACTTGGACCATCGTTTTCTATTAGTTGACCATCTACCTCTCTGGTTGTAGATGTCTGAAACTCCACCTGTTGAGGATAATGCTCCACCTGCTGAGGAGTACTATCCGCCTGCTGCTTGGTTACCTTATTCAACATTATTGATTCGTTGAACGTAACATCCCTGCTAAAGATCACCTTTTTCATCTCCGGGCACCATAGGCGATATCCTTTGACTCCCGAAGATATCCCTACGAAAACAGCTTTTCTCGCCCTCAGATCCAGCTTTGATTCTTTCACGTGATAATAAGCAGCGGAACCGAACACACGTAAAGAATCATAATCATTTGCAGGTTTGCCAAACCATGCCTCCAAAGGTGTCTTGCCTTTAAGAGCAGTTGATGGTAGTCGATTGATTAGATGGCTCGCATATGTCACCGCTTCAGCCCAGAACTGCTTGCCCAAATTAGCATTGGACAACATACACCGAACTTTCTCCAACAATGTTCGGTTCATCCGTTCAGCCACACCATTCTGTTGTGGCGTGTCCCGCACAGTGAAATGTCGGGAAATACCTTCCTTCTTGCACAAGTCGAAAAAAGGGTCATTTCGATATTCTGTGCCGTTATCAGATCGAAGCACTTTAATCTTCCTCCCGGTCTGGTTCTCCATCATGTTCTTCCAAGTGAGGAATTTCCCGAATGCTTCATTTTTTGTTCGCATGGGATACACCCATACTCTCCGGGAAAAGTCATCAACAAACGTTACAAAATAATGGTTTCCTCCCAAAGAAGCCGTCTTGGTAGGTCCCCACACATCTGAGTGAATGTAATCCATAATGCCTTTAGTGTTATGGATTGCTGTTCCGAACTTCACCCGCGCTTGCTTTCCCAGAACACATTGCTCGCAAAATTCAAGTTTGCAAGTCTTTGCACCCTTCAATAATCCTTGCTTTGCCAGAGTCTGCAAGGATTTTTCCCCAGCATGCCCAAGCCTCATATGCCATAGCTTGGTCATCTTCTCTTCCTTGTCTGCTTCTGATACTGCTGCTGCAATGCCAACCACTGTATTGCCCTGGAAGTGGTATAAGTTATTTTTCCTTATACCTTTCATGATTACAAGTGCTCCCGAGATCACTTTCATAATCCCATCCTCAATGTTGATGGAGTGGCCTTTGGCTTCCAAGGCTCCCACTGATATGAGGTTCTTGGCAAATTTCGGTATGTACCGAACTTCCGTCAGCACCTTGGTTGTTCCATCGTGGTTCTTCAGATATACTGAGCCAACTCCAGCTATCTGGCAATATCCGTTGTTGGCTAGGTAGACAACTCCACCGTCAACACTTTCAAGGTTGACAAACCACTCCTTCCTGGAACACATGTGGAATGAGCATCCGGAGTCTAGCAACCAGCCGTCAGTGCTAGTTATCGATGAGGCACAAGCTAAGTAAAACTCTGACTCATCACTATCAGCAACACAGGCCTCTGCAACCGCTTTCCCCTTTTTCTTTTGCAACTTAGGACAGTCTTTCTTCCAGTGTCCTTTCTCGTGACAAAAGATACATTCGTCTTTCGACACTCTGCCTCGTGACTTGGATCTGCCTCTTCTGTCCGGCTTGTACTTGTGGCTACGGCCCCGAACGGTATGAGCTTCACCAGTCGAACTCCTGTGTTCTAACTTATCCTTCTTTCTGATCTCGTTAGAATATAAGGCAGTGGTAACTTCTTTAAAGGAAATTGTTTCCTTTCCAGTCAGCATACTAACAATTATATGCTCGTATTCATCGGGGAGCGAAGCTAACAGTATCAACGCCTTGTCAACGTCATCTATCTTCTCGTCGAGATTCAATAAATCGGTGACCAAAGAATCGAATCTTGTTATGTGTTCATTCATCGTGGTACCGGGCAAATACTGGAATCGATACAGCTTCGTCTTCATGTAGAGCTTGTTTTCCGTGCTCTTTTTCATGAATTTATCTTCCAGTTCTTTCCACAGTCTGTGCGCCATCGTCTCTCTCATAAGCGGATACTTCTGCTCCTTTGAGAGACATAGCTGAATTATACCACACGCAAGACGGTTGATCCTCGTCCAGTCTTTATCATCAACACCATCTGGTTTGGTTTCTACAAGTGCCCCATCCAGCTCCTGCTGGTACAAGATGTCCAACACCTCGCACTGCCACATACCAAAATTATTGGTACCGTCGAATTTTTCGACATCAAATTTGGCATTTGAAACCATCGTCCGTGATGACGATGTCACCAACGGCTTCGAATCTGAAGTTGACGTTTCACCGGACCTATCCGCCATTTCTGCTTCAAAGTTTAATTAATAGCTCACAAACGGTAGCTCAACCGAGATGCTTTTCTGATGTGGAAGATCAGCTTAGCTGCGACCACAGAGCATACTATGCAACCAAGGCTCTGATACCAATTGTTGTGGAATAATGGAGCTATTAATTAAATAATAAAGAGAACACCAAGATTTAACGAGGTTCGGCACAAATATGCCTACGTCCTCCGGGCCCCACCGAACTATTATTTCACTATGAAATGAAATAATATTACAAAAAGGTTATAGGAAATAATCCTATACCACAAAACCCTCTCAACGAGAAATACCCACAAAGGCTAAAAACTACAATAGGAGAAGAGAGATCAAAGGCAAGCTTCTTGCCTTTGCTTGTGTTGGGATGTTCTTACAAATGAGTGGCCTTGGTATTTATAGGCACAAAATCCATCCACTCCACTAACTTCATCTACTACATTAAATTCATCAACTCCATTTTCTCCATTGGATTTGGATGCCCACTTCACAAGCTCCTCCTCCTTCGGCTAGACAAAGTCATGTCTGCCTATAATACAGCGCGCAGGTGCCGTAGGCGGCGAGACTATGAGTCAGGATCACATTTACAGAGGCAAGGCAGGCTTCTCAGCCTATCAAAACAGAGAAGATAGTGTGTGTGTGTGTGTGTGTGTCACATTTTTACAGAGGCAAGGCAAGGCAAGGCTCATCAGCCTATCAAAAAAGAAAGGACAATCTTCGCCCAATTTCCGCCGGATACCTGCAATGCAATCTGAGCACTTTTCCTTAATATCATCCGACTCGTCGTAGCTATTATTGGGGTTACAAAGATGCACAAGGTCAGACACTCAGAAACTCACCCTCACATAGCAGATCAGCAGTTGAATGAGGAGGAAACATGATCATCATATCGGGCTGCTGTATCAGATAACTGTAGACTTACAATACTACTAAACCAACCAAGCTGGGTAATTCAACATATACGAGGTAGAAACATAGCTCAAAAGCATGAATTTATGGTTCAGATGGAAATAAGATTGGAGTATAAATTCTCAAATATGCATACAATTACCACACAAGGCCAGGTACGAGTAGTATAGGGTTGGGTACAATTAGAACAAATGCATGGCCGGTTATAATAATTCACTAGTCTAGGTTAAGTAAAAAATTATTGGGGTCGAGAAAAAAATATGTGGGGGGTCGGGTAACACTTACCTGCATCCAAGGGCGGATCCAGAATCTTTTATTTGGTTCGTCAAATACCATGAAGAGTAATCAACAAATTTTAGTAAGCCGTATTCAACCGAAACTTTTTTACATGTTTTTGGACTTCAAAATCTCAACCTAATTACTCAATACTTGGCCTAAAATTACAACCTAATTACTCAATATATCAAAGGGAAAAAAGCCAATATAGTCCCTTTTTTTTTACAAAAAAAACCAAATTAGTCCTTTTTTTGCCAATTGGTTCGCTACATATACTAATTACGTCTCAATCGGTCCACCACCCACTAATTATGTCCTAATTACATATTTTTAGCCAAATCAGTCCTTTTTTTTTCCAAAAATCTAAATTGTCTCCGTTATTAATTTTTGTCTCCTTTCATGCAGTCCAACACACATTTCATGCAGTCCTATACTCTCTCCATTTTTTTAATAACTACATTATCTAATTTGCTACTATTCACACACTTGTTTTGACTTAAAGTTTAAACATAGATATACAAATTAAAATGAGTCAATTAGGATCTTTTTAGATTCGTCTCATCGTATAGTTTATAAATATTCACACACATTTCATGCAGTCCTATACACACTACAAGAAAAAGCTTGATTTCCGAGGACCGAGAATTAGTCGAAATTTTCCGAGCACAAAATCGTGTACTAGTCCTCGGATAACATGGTCCAATAGGATCTCCTCGGAATGTAAGAAATGTGGGCTAGGGAGAATATACGAGGACATTAGCGAGGACTAGTCCGAGGACTAGTTCGAGGACTAGTCCAAGGAAACGGACCGGGAATACGAGTCTGAACCGGTCTAATGTTACCGAGTACTTAACCTAGGACTCATCCTCGGAATCCAGACCGAGGAATTTGCCTAGGACTTGTCCTCGGAAACAGTTCTGTAAATTAGGGTTAATTTATTCCCTCTTCTCAAATTGAGCGCCATTTTTCTCTCCTTCCTCCCTCCACGAGCGACGCCCTCCGACGGGACTCCTTAGCCGGCGCACTGCCCCCGCTCCGACCACTCGCCCTCGCACTCGTCGTCGCCCTCGCTCTCACCGTCGCTGTCGCCCTCCCACTCGCCCTCTGCCTCGCCCTCACCGTCGACGACCGGAGCTCCGCCAGCAGCCCTTCCAGTCGCGCAGGTATGGAGATTTCAGTGATATTCTATTACTTTTTTGTTTGCCTACCTAAATTTTTTATCTTCCATCCCTTCCACTCGATCGCCGGCCGGCAACCCTTCCACCATTTTTTTTTGAGGCGTTCGAGTATTTATCATATCATTTGATCTATTGAGTTCATAATTTACAAATTTAGTTATCTTTGAATGTTCTTTCATTAGTGTTCTAAGTTGCTTGTGGGAAATATTTGGTTTCAAGTTGTTGATTATACTTTTTTGACTATTCTGCAAGAATAATATGTTCATTTGGTAATCATAGTATTAGTTGCAATCATTCTTGAAAGATATTGTAGGTGGAGGTGGTTTGAGTTTATGACAGCATCTGTTTTAGTTGATTATAATGTTTGAGTTTATTATACTGTTTGAGTTTATACAATCATAGATAGGAAAATTTTGCATTTGCTATTGTCTTGTTAAAAATCTATAGATAGGAAAAGACTACATTTATTAATCACTACACAATATGTTTGCAAAATTCATTATGTTCGCAAAAACTTTTCCGAGGCCAATTTCCTGAAGGCCAATTTCCGAGGCCAAAATTCTGGCCTAATATGTCATAACTCAAGGATAGGATCATGGTTCAGTGTTCAATTTTCCTCCTCTATTTGCTCTTTTTGCAGGCCCTGTATTTCTATGTCCCATTTCGTGAACAGTTGCTTGATTATTATTCAAATAATAAAAACCCTGCTGATGCAGAAGAGAACCTCCTGACATGCCTTGCAGATTTGTTTTTACAGGTATGTGAGTTGTATAAGTAAACATCAAATTAGAAATTTGTTTGATGAGCACAAGTTATTCATGGTTTATAGTTAATGATTCTTATTGTTTTATTTAGTTTTATTCTTGGCCCTCTTGTCTTGACACACATATATTTTATGCTTCAGAATGTGGAGTCTATACTTCTGAAAGAAATACCACTGTCGTCAGCCGGTACTTGCTTTATATGAAGTACATATTATAACATGTGCAAACTAAAATAATGAATTTCATATTGCAATGCATGTAATGGTGGCAGATTGTGTGTCATACTCAGTATCAAGGGATAGTTATAATTTATGTGCATACCAATGGTCATGTGTCCTGAGGTAGCAAGTTACAACTGATCCTGTAAATCCTTCCTTATGCATGTTGAGGCCTGTGCAGTTTTACGTCTATTCCTTATGCATTTGAGTTGATTCTTTTCTGATCCTTCACTTTGGCTGAGCAGTTGAATTTATTTGCATGTAGATAACCTCACAAAAGAAAAAAAACTGGTGCTATCACCCCAAAGCGCTTTGTACAGAGGTTGAAGAAACAAAATGAAATTTTTCACAGCTTTATGCACCAGGTATGCTGTATTCTTTTTATTTTGGCTAGATTAGTTTCACATTTGTATTAGTGAGGGTTCGGCTAATTTCATAATTGCATTGACTAAAAGTAACAGAATTTCATATACGATAGCATTGTCTCCATTAAGAATCATGAAAATAGTTCTGATTAGTACTGAATAAATTCAGTTCATTGTCAAATAGAAGAATTTTCATTTATTTTGTATAGACATACAAGTCAACTCTCTACTAATGATTGGATCCTCAGTTATAAACTCAAGTAGCAGCAGCATATTAGCTCACAAATTCCTTTGTTAGCTCATGCAACAACTATCTACTTTCATTATTTTTCCCATTATGCTATATGTGACCTCAAAATGGATGGATTGTAGGAGGTTGTTTAAATCTGTAAGATGCATCTAAAATCAATAGTACTTTTCTCTCACTGTGCTACATTAGCATTAAACTCAGCCATACTTGCACATTATTATGCATCCATCTCCTTTAGATTTGTCCATGTGTATATTTGTGTTGTATTGATTCATCTTTTTATTTCTTTTCTTGGTTGATTGTGCTTGAAGGTACTGTCTTGTAGTTTTATATACGACATTAGTGGAGATACAATTTCATTCATGAAGTGAATCTTTCTTCAACGAGCCATTAAGTTACGTAAATTGCCATTGTGCCCTGGTGGTTTTTGTGGAAGTGAATCAGAAGAGCAGTCAATTGGTTAAGAACTAGAGATGATTCTCATATTTTGCCTAGACTACGCAGTGCCTTCTATTTCAGCCATTCAATCAGTGAATTGACTAATTGCAGCTTCATTTCAAAAAGCATATGTTTTTAATTTGTTAGTGAAGTTTACATTTAAAGATGAGGCTTAGATATCTCAGCAACCTGTGTTTATCTGGAGCCATGATTTACTGCACCATTGATAATCTTTTATTATTTATTAGAATTTATACCTGAATTAATCTGTGTTGGACTTTTTCAAAGGTGTACCCGTCCATCATAAGGCACCTACTATATTTGATGCACAACATTTCCTTTCTTTGCATGCAATTGATTGGCTTCTGTTCTTTGAGTTCAGTGAATTTATTGTCTTCTCATTTCTTCAAAATATATTTTGTGTTACTCACCATTTGACTAAGAGTTCAAAAGCTATTCCCACAATTCAAGTTCTCATTGATGCAGTATTTTTGTAGGATGCTCACGAGTTCTTGAACTATCTCCTAAATGAACTGGTTGACATACTGGAGAAAGAAGCCAAAGCTGCTAAAAGTGATCAAGAAACCTCTCCTTCATCTGAGAATATTCCTAATGGAATAAAGGAGGATACATCTTCAAATGGTCCACAAAAGGAGCCTCTGATCACCTGGGTTCATAAGAATTTTCAGGTGAACTATGTTTGTCCATCTGTGTACTCATACTTGTAATTCTTTCTTTATGTATCAGCCCTTGTGTAGATTACCAACGCTCGTCATTGGTCACATTTGGTTGACGCTTTTCGACGATGATTAACATATTGTCATTTCCCTTCTATTGATGTCTTTTTACTGCTTTCATGGGCTTAATTGTCGTTGATGGATATACATTTTTCAGGGTATTCTGAAAAATGAAACTAGGTGCCTGTGTTGCGAGACAGTGACGGCTAGGGATGAAACATTTCTTGATGACTATTACTTTTCCGAGGACATTACCGAGTACAAGTCCTCGGAAAAAGGTTTGGTGTTTCCCATTATATGCGACGACGTTTCCGAGGACTATTACTTGGAAAAGAAACCGAGTGAAGAAGCTAGGACTAGTCCTCCGAAACTTTGTATTTTGGATCTGGAAATAAACCGGATTTCCCTAGGACTTTTACTGAGGACTAGTCCTCGGAAATTTTTCCAACCATTAATCCGAGGACTACTTATCGGGTATTCAGGTAGCCAAAACCGGGTCCAACACGGGACATTTCCGAGGACCATCACTCGGAAATGTGGTCGGAACCTTTGTCCTCGGAAAAGTTCCTCGATTAGTATATTGCTAGGAAGATTTTACCGTGGACAGAAAAGTGAGGACTAGTCCTCGGAAACTCTAAGGTAGCGAGGAGTAGTCCTCGGAAAATGTCGTCGCAAAAATCGTACTCTCTCCATTTTTTTAATAACTACATTATCTAATTTGCTGCTATTCACACACTTGTTTTGACTTAAAGTTTAAACATAGATATACAAATTAAAATGAGCCAAGTAGGATCTTTTTAGATTCGTCTCATCGTGTAGTTTATAAATATTGAAATTTTAGAATTTTTACTTATCTAGAATTTGAGTTATTAGTGGTTTGAAATTTGTATTGGACTGCATGAAAGGAGACAAAAATTATTAACGGACCAATTTAGATTTTTGGGAAAAAAAGGACTGATTTGGCCAAAAATATGTAATTATGGCATAATTATTGGGTGAAGGACCGATTGGGACGTAATTAGCATATGTCGCGGACCAATTGGGCAAAAAATAAAAAAAAATGACTGATTTGACTTTTTTGTAAAAAATGACTATATTGGCCTTTTTCCATATATCAAAATATTACTATTAAAATTCTACTATATTTTATGGGATTGGTTGCGGTGCAATCACCAAAACCCGCAGCACATCAAGGCACCAATCTCAATCGTTCGTTTAAGATCCAACGGTCCAAAATGTAAAAGGGTAAAATTGTCCAAAAAATTTTCAATGTCAAATCGCTGAAAAATATACACATGGTCATCGCTGAAAAACACTATGTATGTCGCTGAAATATACTATACTCCATCGCTGAAAATACACGGAAGGGCACTAGAAACAATATGCATGTCGCTGAAAACAATATAGTAATCAACAAAATCGCTGAAAAGTATATACCTTGTCGCCGAAATGTATTAACATATAGTAATATGACATAATTACCTTTTTACCCTTCCACTTCATCTCAACTGTTGATTTCAAAAGTTAATCACCGGTGCAAAATCGCCGCAGTACGTCATGTCAAAACTCATGATCGCACCCTAACGAATGTCATATTTTATTACTCCATCCGTCCCATTTAACTTGTCTTATTTGACTTCTGTACACAATCCAGTGCATGTTTTCAACTGTTAATATCTCAAAATATGTGTAACAAAAAATTATGTAAAATATATATTCTAAAACTACATGATCATACGATTCTAACAGGACCCAACTTGATTGTTTTTTAAAAATGTATACTTGCAATACAACTGAGTCAAAGTTAAATTATAAACCATAGTTGTTAAGATCCCGATCCTGATCTTAAGATCTTACGATTTTACGATCGCACCTCTCTAAAACGATCCCGATCCTCGTAGGGTCTTAAAATTAGTAAGATCTGGATAATATCCCGATCCTGGTCCTAGAATGTTATGATCTTATGGTCATACTCCCTTAAACGCTTCCACGATCTTACGATCATACCCTCTTAAACGCATAAAGTTTTTGTACTCTATGATTTTATGATTTCGGATCAAAATAACTTATTTTCTTTAATTTTAAACTTAAGAACTTGTACTTTTTATGTATGATGTGTAAAAAAAACATAATATGTATTTGGAAATATTTTATGTTCAATTGTAATGTTTTCGTATGCATTGTATTAATTAACTTGCAAGATTCATAAACACGCGAAATAATGTTTTTACTTGTTAGTTCGTATACATAATTGAGTTTATCCATTATTGCATTTCATAAGATCTTAGAATCCCGATTCGATTCTACGATCACGGTCTTGCAAAGAGAAAAACGATCCCATATAGGATAATTGAGTTTATCTATTATTGCATTTCATAAGATCTGAGTAACACATGCAGTACTTGCAAAACCATGTTACTTTTTCATCTTTTTAGAAGTACTGGATAGTGGATAAGAGTGAAGTGAAGGGGCTGGCATGGGTAGTATAAGTAATACCATACTCGATCGAACGCTTTCCCACGATTCCCAAATTTCATAAATGCATTTCTTCCCAAAATTTACCAACACGCGGGATGTGCAGCCGAATTTAATTACAAAATTAACATGATTAACATGAAATTAGCATACCAACTAACATATACACTTGAACATTCATATCACAGAATTTACAAATGCACTTTAAGATAAAAAATATTATTCAACAATACACATAGAAATTATGGGGATTATCCAAACTCACTTCCACAAGTGTTCTTGAGGTTCTAAACTGCCATATTTAAATATGTGTTGAACATTTTCAACACATGAAATGTGGTTTTAAACAAAACCAATAAAAACCTTAATATGCATCCTGAAGCATGAAATATCTCCAAAATCCCATCTACGCATATAAAAACATCATCAAGACATTTCTTCAAATTCCCAAAATCCACAGTCCACAATCCATATATCTCTATATATTATAAGAGAATTTGGCCAAATTCTTCCAAACCGGATTTCATTCTCTACCGTGGATCAAAAGCTCAATTTCAATCTCGACCGTCATATGAGAATGTAACTTTGAATCCTGGCCTTTGATTTTCCGATAGATCTCTTAATTGTTTTCGATTCTCGGTGTTTCCTTTGCCATAAAATTCCCTCGAGGAGTTCCTGGCTTCGTCTCCATGCGCGAATGGTTTCCTCGCGGTATTCTCTGCCTTGCCCAGCCATCGTGTCGCCATACTTGTGCCTCCAACCTGCTTGACGGTGCTGCGTTGTTACGTGGATGGCTCAATCGAAGTCACTGGGGCTCATTTTGAATCTGGGTAAGGATTTCTCCTTAAGTTAATTTGAGGTTATTGCTTGGATTCGGAATCAAAGATTTCTTAATTTTGCCCTAATCGCCTTAGGTTAATTCCAAATAGACTACGGGAAGCGCCGATTATGTTGCTATTTGCTTCTAGTTTTGCCTCGGCCCTAATTCTTCAATTTGAAGAGTGGAGGTAATCGTCCGCCGCGCACATCCCGATCACCGTTCTTTAAGACACATGTAAGTGCCGGGCTCGGTTATTTGACCTGGGCCCCCTCTGTGGGCTACCTCCGTCCGGTTTCCCCAGCTCGGGACCTTCGCCTACGCCACGTCGTCTCCTCTATTTGAACCGCTGCCGTCCCAGATTGTTGTTGGCTGTTGTTGAGGTTGACACAAGTGTGAGCTTGCACTTGAGGTTGAGATTGCACTTGTTACTATTTTCATGTAAACTAATCTTAGATTGCTATGAAGTACAGATTTTAGATCAATTTTTACTTTGTTATGCACATTTGCAGATATGATAATGTAGTGCATATAATTGAATTATTGAAGTGTTTTCCTACCAACTGAAATACCGAATGGCGAGAATCTTGGGCTTGGGTTAGAGAAAATTAGATAGTTTACTCATCCCCATGGATCCTGATTCAGTCTGAACCCTTGAATTGTCTTGATGCTTTCTGTAGTGCGTATTGAAGCCGTGGTGAAAACATAGGGTATTAACAGATATCAATACGGCCAACTTGAAGAAATGTGTTATCTAATTAGCTATGTTTTCCAGCAGTCTCATAGTGTTGACTCGGTTGCGTCGAGGTTTTGGAGTACATCGCAGGCGATAATTGATTTGAATGGGAACAACATTCAGCCCCTGGACTCGTGTTCGTTCCGGTTTCCAGACTTCCTAATATCACTTAGCCTGTAGTTCCACTCCCAGTTGCTCGGAGGACTGAGAGGAAAGGTGCAATCATAGGATTGGGAATTGGGTTAGAGATTTGTGGATTGCTGCTAATAGTGATGGGAGGGGCATGGTGTTACAGGTAACGTTCAATGAAGTAGGGAACGGGTTCCAGGGATGAAGAGGGGAAGAAGTTGCAAAAGAGGGAGAGTAAGTTGATGAAGCCTGGGGAGGTTAGTCTGATGGCTAATGACTGTAGTTATGTTGGAGACAGGTTCTAAACTGTCTATGTGTTCCGGCACCAGAACTTTGTAGTTATGTTGGGCACTATAATTTGAGGTTCTTGAGGATGGGAACAAATTCCATAGGCTTATTCTTTTTCCCCTTCTGCTATATTGCTATTGCAATCTTTCTTCAAAGATTTCAAATATTTTAATTTTTTTTTTTATGATACTTTGTTCAGTTCCTTGAATTTGACGGTTCATTGTATTCATCATGCTGATTAGATAAAATTGGGGTGCATTCTGTAGTATCTTGAATTGGGAATTTGGTTTTAGGTATCTATTGTAGAATATGAAATTTGATGTTGTTGTGGGCAAATGTGAAGAACTTATGATGAGGGATGATAAGTATGGCAAGAATTTCGCTGGGATAGAACGATTAAATGCAAAATGTTCTTCAAATTGTTCAGGCAACCCGCAACTGTTAGTCCAGCATTAGCTGTTTGGTTAATTGATCAAACCATTAAAGTCATGGACAGACAAGGCACCAAACTGTGGCAATTCAGTTTGTAATTTCCCCCATTTCTGTTTGAGCCACCCATTCTTCTAATATTTTACATCTTCACCTTACATATTTATGCTGGACAGGCTCTTCATGTTATGTTAATTCATTTTTTTAGATTTTTGTATTTTTAAGCAGCTTTTGTAAAAGCTTGATTCCAAATCTGTTCCCTGCTTCTTTTTTCCTTCTTGCTATGGAGATAACGAATAAATCCCTTGATTGTTTTTGTTAGCATTTGTGAATTCTTCTATCCTTATATTCTAACATATACCGCTACATACTGCGGTATATTCTTTTAGTATTCATCATATATACAACTATAGTTCAGATTTTGCTCTTTAAGTGTTGGAAAACAAAAATTCCATACACGATATATGAACTTTTCAATTTTTAGATTTAGGTGTAAATTAGGTTATGCAATGGCTTCTTCTTTATTCATTTTTTGGTGTACTAAAGTCGTAATCTCAATATCATATTTGAGTTGTCAGTATAGTGTGAAATGCTTCTTCATTCTTGCACACCAGGTTGTTCTGGTTGCTTTTGTAACATGGCTGGGATGGTTTATCCCTGGACCAACTGGTTTATACCCTAGAGCCTGCATACCTACTTTTATGGATGCATTTGAGTTTGCATTGCAATTTGGCATTTCAGTATTGGTTGTAGCCTGCCCCTGTGCTTTCTTTAGGTCTGCTGATTAAAGGAGGAAATGCACTAGAAAGTGCACATAAGGTGCTTTCTCTACTTAGTTATGTGTTTTATTTTCTCTTTCATAATTTCCAGATATTCTCTTTGATGTTAATAAATTCGTTTCATAGTTTTCACAATCTAAATTAAATAATAGTAAAGAGAAAGAAAGGTCAATTTATCCTGAAATATGAATGGTTGGAGGTTTGCTAAAATATTTTTTTACGAATAGTGAGCCCTGTAAATTGATGTGGCAGACCCTATTTTCTGTAATTTTCTTATGGGATATTATCAATAAAATTGCCCTTCGTTTTTCTAATATTTTAGGTTGTAACTGATAAAACTTGCTAAAATTCCTGATCCGTGCTATGATATGATTTTGTAATTTTAAAAGATAAGTGAAAAAGTTTCTATTATTTCCCCCTCCCCATTTCATTTGTCCTTTTCCCTATCCAGTTTCTATTTTCAAATTTAACCATATACCTTAGCCAAATTCTTTTATGAAATTATCCATAACCTTGATGTCTTCTGTAGGTTTTGGAACCTCATATCAGACGTGTTGATGAAGGGTTTAGTGAAGCATGTGTGCTGGCAGAGGTCTCTCTCTTGCCCGACAAACTCTGTATAGCCACAGGGAGACGTGCGGTGGCAATGGCAACTGGAGTTATTGACAAAAGTTACAATAAAAAGGAGCCACGAAAACAGGACTTAGTTGTTGTGACTTCAGGATAGTCTGTGATGTGCTTTGATCACAACCTCAAGAAGCTGTGGGTTGTAAATTTACAAGTATCATGCTATATGAAGTAACTTTTTTGACACAAGATATTAGCAATTATTTCTTTCAGATTCCTCTGATAGTAAGTAGGGTTTATGCATAATATTATTTCATATTCTATTAAAAATTACTACTATAATTTTTTAATTTTTTTTTAAAAAAATTTTATTTTATGTGATTCGCAGAAAGATTTTCCTCATAATGCTCATCCCAGGGAGATTGCTATCTCAATTAGTAACTATACTTTGAGACACGGAGATTCAGGTTTGGTAATTGTGGGAGGGAGAATGGAGATGCAGCCTTATGTATGTCTCTTTCTTCTCCACTTATACTTCATCTGAAAGCATATTTATCCTTTTGGTTATGGATTTCCAACTCGACGTGTCTTTTACCTGACAAATATTCAAGAGGGCTTATCTTCATAAAGTCTACAGCAAAATTGAGTGTTCAACAATGCAACAGCTGTATTGTCGTTATTATTTTATACATGATGATGGCTGCTTGCAGCCCGCAACACATTTTTGTGATTGACTTAACTCTTAAATATGGCATGAAGTTTCCCTAGAACTCTAAAATTGCTCATTTCTCTGTGACACAAGGGGAAGTTCATTTTTTTTTTTTGGTAATGCAATCTGATGTTAAACAAGTTCTCTGGATTGTTGATGGTTTAACCTTCCAAATGTCCTTTATGAATATATCTTCCTATAGAGAAAAGTTGACCAAGATGCAGTGTGCTTTCACTATTTTGATATTCTGTTGTTAAGTCTGGCTCAAATGTCTAAATATTTTTCATGATGTAATATTGTTGTTGTTGTGTAGGTTCTTTTTGTTCTATGAAGGCAATATGGAAGGATTTAGTAATACTTTTCTTCCCTATATACTGTCTATTGTTTGTTTGTTGGAAACCTTTTTCCCTTTACCCCATATGATTCTCTTTCTCCTTTTTTGTTTAAGTTGTTTCCTCATGCTATGCCGCAATTATCTGATCTTTAGTATGTGCTGAATTGTTACAAACCAGCTTCTATTTTCAGGCTAATGTTTGTGTGTGCATGCTATTTCTTGTTTGGCAGATATAATATATATTTTCTTACAGATGCATATGGATCCTTTTGAGGAGGTCGAGATGGCTAAAAAAAGGGCTGGAGAGCGTCGAAGAAGTGCCATGGAAAAGGATGTAAGAACATTTTTCATCTTCATGCTGGCAACATTATGTGCAAGATACATATTGTAGGATTTACTTTATGTTCATTCAATGATGTCTAAGGTGGTGCTTGTTTGAGCTGAAGTATAGGCTCTCTACAAAATTGGTTATAGGGCATTTAGGAGCTTATAAAGGCATACTGAAATTTTGTAGTTTCAGACGGAGCTTATAACAAGAATTAAGCTCTTTCCATGCTTATAAAATAAGCTTCTATATAAACTAATTCTGACCCCATTATTTTTTAAAGAAGCTTGCTTGATCTCATTGTTAAAAGAAAACATAAATACCCATATCCTCTTAAAAATGTTATTTTTTTTATTTGATTTCGTAAAAGATATCTCCTATGTTCAAACCATAAATATAAAATTATAAATACTCTTGTTGCTGCTATTGATGTAGTATGGAATTGGGTTTGAATCAACAAGTATTTAACCATGTCAAAAGTCTTCGTTTGGAAAAAGAAAAAAGTAAAAAAGAAAAGCAGTTATAGAAATGGCTTTCCCTTTCGTGGGATTAGTTAAGTAATTTGAAAGCATGAGTATTGATCATGTTTGTGATGTTCAGAGGATGCATACTGATGTACTGTATTTCCATTTGAAAGTCAAACAGTGAGCACCCCGTAGCAAAAGCTGCCGTGGAGCACGCCAAAATGTTGCGTCAAAAGCGTGGATCTGAAAATGGTCAAGTTACGGAGGTGAAGGACTTTGAGGTGCACCCAGGAGCTGCAGTCCTGGTGGGAAACAAAAGGCTTATGCGCCATTTCAATGTCCCGCTTGGGAGTGAGGTAGATGTATATGTCTCAGAAAATGAGCATCTTGCACATACCTGTGTGCTTGTAGCTGTTGATGGAAGGGCTGCAGGAGCTTTTGCCTTAACTGACCCTGTGAAGCCGGAAGCGAAGTTGGTTGTATCTTATCTTCGCTCAATGGGAATCTCAAGTGTCATGGTTACAGGGGATAATTGGGCAACTGCAACCGCAATAGCCAAACAGGTTGGTATTGTGAAGGTATATGTAGTGACCGATCTGCTTGGAGCTGACAAAATAAAAGAGATGCAGGTAATTTCAGGTGCAGTAGCTTCTGTTATCCTGTTCCGAGTAACCCTGTGCTTTTCAACTGCAATAATGTAATCAATGATTCGCCCGCCTTAGCTGCTGCAGATGTAGGCATGGCAATCAGGGCTGGCACTGATGTAGCTATACAAGCTGCTGATATTGTCCTGATGAAGAGCAGCTTGGAGGATGTTGTAAACGCTATAAATCTGTCCCGGAAGACCATGTCCAGGATTCAGACCAATTACGTTGGGCACTTGGCTACAACATCCTTGGGATGCCTATTTCTGCAGGAGTCTTGTTCCCCTTAACGGGAATTCGTCTCCCCCCATGGCTACCTGGCGCCTGCATGGCTGCATTGTCTATCAGCGTGGTTCGTTCGTCTCTCATATTGCAATCTGATACTCTTGCCACCAATGGTTTGAGGTGTATCTTTATCAGCTAACATTATTCCATAATTCAGGGTGTTTATTGTCGTTGATTCTACAAATTGGCAGATATATATAACTATGTAATACTGTTGTATTAATTGGGATTAAATTGTTCAAGACAGTGCTTGATGTTGCACCCCAATAAGTTGGGGTTTGGGACAGAAATGTTATCTGAATTAAAGCTTAATTTCAAAATTAGAAAATGCCATTTTTATATTTTTGATATCCTTCCTACAGTTCATAGCTTGATTTATCCATCCGCTCATGTGTTCCCCCTTTCCAAATGTTTATGCAGAGGTTGCCGCTCTTTTATATGAAATTCATTCACTTTTGTGCCACTAGGTTACCCACCTCTTGGTGGAGAAAATTTTGTTTACTGGGGAGGCCATGAGGGATATCAGTCTCTGTTGAACTTGAAAGAAAGCTCAAGCACATGGTATGATTATGATACCACTTTTCGCTTGGTACCTCTTTTTTTGAATTTCAGGTTGCATAAATTATCTTGATTCTCGATGTAAAATACTATGGATATGGAGTTGTGAAATTTTATTGTTTATTACGCATTTTAATTTGTATACTATTTCATAAAGATTTTGGCTTGTATGTTGAACTTTCTTTGCATGCCACTTTGTTTGTTCCCAACCTTTTTAAAAGCACCATCAAACTTAATTCTGCTTTTCATCAAGTAATACCACTATTTAATACACGCAATGCGCGCAAACACTCCTACTTTACAAGATCATCTAAAAGGAAAATCAAAATTGTCCTAATTGAACTCAAAAAAGAAATGAAGAGTGACAATTTTAACATGTTTGTTATTATCATTACCACCGTTAATAGGGTTAGAAAATCCTGCGTTGCAACGGTAGGAGGAGGTGGATCCAATCCTCCGAGACATAGACCCGTTCTCATATCTCTGATAAAGTTCGTGCTGCTTAATCGCCATGTCCAGCTGATAATGGCCAGATATGACCATTATTTTCAATCCATTTCCGTGTCTGAAACGGGCATTTGATCGCATTCCGGTCTTATATTAAATAAGAAAGCAGTAGAATTGGACTGATTTATGCATAATTGTAAAAATATTGAGCTGGTATGAAAAATGCATAAATGTGTAATTTTATTACATATTTATGTTAGAAAAATCCAAAAACATGAGAAAAAGAAAAGAAAAGAAAAAGGAATGAAAAAGATGGGCTAAAGAATAAAACAAGCCCACAAAATACAAAAAGATGAGAAAAGAGATAAAAACCCACAAAAATACATGTTCCGGCCCATCAGGCCCAATAAGGTGAACCAGTCGCGAGACTGGCATCCTGGCGCTATCCATGGTCCCACGACAGGGGGCAGGATAGCGCCACAAAGATGAAATGCAAGGAAGCCAGTCCTGGAGCATCCTGTCGCTAAGCCCGTGGCGCGAACCATGGTCTAGCGACACAGGAGGGTTCCGCGCCACACCAGCATGATGAAGGAGAAACTGACCCCAAACCCCTATCGCTAGTCCCGTGGCGCGATCCATGGTCTCGCGACAGGACAGGCTAGCGACACAGAATTGAAGACCAGACCCAGTCGAGAAGCTTTGCAGCATAATGCCTCAGTTCGCGCCACATCGCGTGACCCGCGACATGGTTGAGATGTATGTGATGACTTGCGACATGGGCCTCAGATCTAGGCCCATGGGCCTAGGGTTTCACCTCTATAAATATGTGGTGATCCCTATGTGCTCAAGGGGAAGAGAAAAAAAATAAAATACACTCTTGAAGACAAGTGTAGAGTTCAGTTTGTAGGTAGTTTTAGTTTTTAGGTTAGTATTAGCTTAGCTTTAAATTTTTTTGTATTATTTAATTTATGCCCTAGTCCAGTTTAGGCTAGTTTATTTTAATGTTGTTTCCTATTTCATCAGGTTAGGTAGCCATCTTCTACCTTGTTTCAGTTTCTAAAACTTTGCTTTTAGGGTTTTGTAACATCCAACATGATGGGTATTCACAAACCTGCCAATAAATGGGAAGTTAATATGAAAATGTGTCCCAAAACATGAAATGGGTGTTATCAACCCATGGATTTACTGTTTTCCTTTTCCTTTGGGTTATTTGACCCTTATTTCTTATTTAGCAAATAATATGTTCCTATTTTTTTGAGTAATAGTGCATGTCGTATGTGATCAAACCCTAGATTAAGATTTTGCTTTATTTTAAATATTGTTCCAGCTTTGTTCATTTATGTTCAAGCATGTTCTTGTCATTTCAATTTCAGTTTGGTTATTTCTGGGGTAGAAACACTTTTTTTTTATCTGAAATAGGGTGAGGTCACGTACTATGCATGCCACTGTTCTCTTTTCTGACTTGTGTCCTGAACCACACCCATGTCGCTAGCCTCTTCCTGTCGCGAGACCACGTCTAGCGACAGAAAGGCAGTCAAGCGACACGAGTGACTAAGGACCCCTGTCTCTTTATCTAAAACCTGGTCGATAGACAACCCTGTCGAGAACCCATGGTTCTCGACACACTCTTAGTCTAGCGACTGGGACCAAAATTTTGTAATTTCTTTTCCAAGTGCTCCAGTCATGTAACTCTTGTCTTGAACCCATGGTTCAGGACACAATTTCAACTTCATGACTGGGAAATTATGCCTTGGTCAATTTCTGAAAACCCCAGTCGCTAATCTCCTGTCGCGGAACCACGTTTCGCGCCACAATTTATGGCTAGCGACTGGCCTCTTATTTTAACTTCTGAACCTCCTGGCGCTAGACTCCAGTCGCTAGGACATGCCTCGCGACAGGAATTGCATCTAGCGACAGGAAAACCTTAATTTCCAAAATTTCAATTTCTCTTATTTCCCATCTCTCTGTCGAGATCCCCCTGTCGCGGACCATGGGTCCGCGACATAATTTCTGGTTCTCGACAGGCCTGTCCCGCGACAGGCTTGGCACCTTTTTGCCAGATTTTTATTCTCCATCTTCCCCATTAATTAATTGAACCTTTATATTAATATTTTGAGGTTGAAATCCAATGACCTCAACCCATGATTAATTTGATATAAAGAATTTTGTTCAATTCCATTAAAAGATTTTTCTACAAAAATTAAACTCTAATGATCTAAGTATATAATCCGGACTGTAATTAATCGATTAATTATGGAATGAGTGATTATTTAGACATAAAGAGCAATTATGGATTTAATTCCATACCCTTGCATGAGAAACCAATGTCTCTCATGCAAGATGACCCAAAAATATTTTCTCTTATTTATTTTGTCTTTCCCGTGTTGTGTGAAACAGCTAGTAAGAGGTATATCAGACTAATGTTGGCGGGTATTCCCACACGGATAAACTAGCTCGTGGTCTGAATATTAATTACTAGTTATTATTTTGCATGGTCCGAATAGTGGTCAGTGGAAGCCTTGGCGGTTCGTCCATCCGGGATTATAATAGCTGCTCAGCTGATTCCTATCCGGATACAGTTTTATTTTTCTTATCTTAATTTCAAACCCGAATCTTAACTGTGCCAACACTAGACGACATAGGTCAATGTTGTCTAGTAATTAAGACAGCGAAAGAACATATAGGTTTTTCTCTGATTCACAGATAGTAAGGGTCTGAATGATAGCGACCACTGTCATTTAAGATTATTCTGCTATCTAAAATCATTCCATCTGGAATAATTGGGAACTGGATAGCAGATGTTTGCAGTCCAGATCACCCCAATTATTTCTGGCGCTCTCTTTAGCCAAAATTCTTCTCATCTCCGGCTATTTCATCTCTGTGTATCAGCCTCTGTCTAAACCCGCCTTATATTTTGGGTTATTTTATTTTACAATTCTCTATAAAATTATGCATGATACTATTATGTAAATATTGTGGTCATATTATTTTGGGATCCTTCCCTTGGACATAGAAGTCTTGATTTTAATCAGATGTCTCATAATAAATTTCCAACAAAAACTCATTTATAAAATCCGAATCTAAGTAAGGGATAAATTCCACAGTTATGACTAATTCATATCCGACTGGGGGTTGATTTTGGGAAATTAGAAGCAGAGTCAGCGATTAGGTCTCACTTAGACTGAAAGGATCTGTGTTTTAATTGAGTCTAGTACCTGTTTAGGGAATGATTTTCAAACATCTATTATTTTCCAGAATTGCTTTGTGTTGGAAATCTGGTATTAAATATCACACTGAGATGGGGTCCACTTGGATTCAAATACGATGTGATAGATAATTCTAGAGGAACAATACATAGGCCTTGGTTATTTTCTAAGGTAGGGTTGAGTACTCTTTCAACTGCTGTCCTCTTCTGCCAAAGCCTATCTTTGAGTCCTGAGTGAGTGCATCCGGAACGAACTAAATTCATTAGTTCGTTTCATTAGTTTGTATCTCATAACCACCCGACGGGAAGTGAACACTGCGAGCGGTTCACCGAGAATAGGGAATTCTTGATCCACAACCGGTCATTCTGACTGGGGGCTTTCTTTTACTACCAGGGTCAGACCTTCAAAAACCTCCGAGTGATAGGATTTTAAATGCTTTCTTTACCGCTTTCTTTTAAATGCTTTCGTTAGAGGTCATTCGGTTGTATTGAGAGTTGTGTAACTGCTACTAGGACTGAGAGTTAAGGGATAATTCAGGGCTTGATTAGAATCTTTGGGTGTGACATGGGGGAATGATAGCGGTACTTGACACTTCAATAAATGATTTGCCAGGTGTTGCTTATCCACCACAGATAAATAACATACCATTGCAAGGGTAGTTATGCATCTGTGGTATCTTAGAATTTATTTTTTTAAGAGCATGTAAACTCTTGCTGTAAGTACCTGTCTGTTAAAGGGAACATGGTATAGAGAGCATGAGAATTAGCTAACCGAACGAATTATCCCAAGCAAAGACCTGTGTATTAAAATGGAAGTTTAACTGTGTTTCATCTGAATCTTGTCCAATTTTTATTATTATCTCCCTGTCCCTTCTGTCATATTTTAAATCTGCTTTCTTAGAATATATTAACCGCTTTCTTAGAATAATTTTATTGCTTTCTTAGATTAAATTTAATTCGCTTTCTAGAATAATTTTATCTGCTTTATTTTAATTGCTTTCATAGCTTAGTTTAAATTCTGTCAAGTAGATGATAGTCTAAACACAAACTTGAATCGAGTAACCGAGTGGAAAATCTTAGTAAATGACGTGGGCCCTGCTTCTATCGCACATCCTGCAGTGAACGATCCGGTCTTACTATAAATTACTGCAATTTTTGACACCGTGCGCTTTCGGGGGCACAGTTTCTTAACACGAGTAATAAAAACGTGACAACCTATAAATATATCCCTAATCCTAACTCCGCCATCATAAATTGGTTTCATTTAAATAAAATTGAAAACCAGGATCATGATTTTTCAGAAAATGCTCACGTAGTGGGAATGTGATAAAGGTTTCGCGGCGCGGATTTTCATGACGTGAAATTATGATAAATTTCATGATGCCTATGGCCAGGGACCTTCAGTGTGACAGACTGAAGGTTAAGATTAAACTATCCATCCCGGCTGCACCGTGAAAGTTGTCAAAATTTTCATGCCAGGGAGGTCCACGGCGCCGTTTGAAATCAAAGTTTCCCACATGAGTAACAAAAAGTGAAATATATCCTTAAACCCCTTTCCCGCGAATCATAATTCCTTTCATTCAATAAATTCAATCCTGATATATTTTTATAAAATACTTGTGTTGCG
The DNA here is from genome assembly GCA_030278955.1 of Hygrophila difformis. Taxonomy (NCBI): domain Eukaryota; kingdom Viridiplantae; phylum Streptophyta; class Magnoliopsida; order Lamiales; family Acanthaceae; genus Hygrophila; species Hygrophila difformis. The sequence continues at coordinate 59,560,294 of JAOANR010000007.1, read as the reverse complement.
AAATTGTCAAAAGTTTCACCAGCGCTAACTTCTTTTTAGCCCAATCTGATGAATTCGTCCAACTTTAAAATTATCAGCCAACTTAGTTGTCAAAAATTATAGTTTTTGCTTATTTTTTTATATTGTCCTTTTATCTCAATTATAACAATATATTCCTGTCACTTTGTTTCCATGTGCCTATTAACAAGCTCTACAGCTTCCCAATACAAATTCACAACATACCAATAGCACTCATCTTCGTATTACAATGACAAAATACAAATTAAATAACACTTACAGAATATATAAGCCGTATTTCACCATTTTAGAAAAAAACCACTTGCACTTACCTAGAATTATTTCTTTTCCCCACGGGCGGTTGCACTCCCTCGGCTCGCTGTGCATTTGCACAGCTTCTCCAACTAGTATATATGATATAATAAATTAATAACCCACCAACTTTATTATGTAAAACCATAAGCACTTTACACATAAATATGCTCAACATTATCACATACCTAAACATAACCATTAACACATAACACATACACAAAACTTGAGGATGCTTTAAAACATGGTCTACTAATCTATCAGAGAGAGAGGGTAAGGGTTGGTTACTTGTTAATTGAGCTTTGAAGATCTTAAATAAGGGATGATGAATGGAATCTTTAATAGCCCTAAGCTCATATAACAAGAAACATGTAGATGGGAGCAGCTTGTCTCACAGTCCACAATCTCCCCGATAGAAATCTACCCTGATTAGGGTGTCAATTTTGGACATGACCGAAAAACACAAACCCGACCGACACGAAAAATTTCAGGTTTGGGTTTTATCATTTTTGGTTTTTTCCAAATCAAGTCGACACGAACACGAAATGAAAAAAGAAATCAGCTTGGAAAGGATTGGGTTTCGGGTCGACCTGAAAAACCTGAAATATAATATCAGGTCACGTAACCAACCCGTAACCCAAAAGCCCAACCCAAGAACCTGAAAACTCATTTTAAATTTTAAACCTAGTTGTCTTACTTGTCTAATTAGGGTTGTCACTTTTGGACACAATCCGAAAACACGAACCCGACCGACGCAAAAAAATTTAGGTTTGGATTTAGCCATTTTGGATTTTTACCAAATCAAGTCGACCCGAAGCCCAACGTGAAAAGTTTTAGGTCGTTTTCGAGTTTGGTATTTCATGTCCATTTCTGGTTTCAGGTCGTGTTGGGGTTCACAGATGTTATCTCAATCTGACCCAAAACCTGAAATTGACACCATCAGAGCTGTAGGATGGTGTATTCCATGGAGTGTATAAGATTTTTTTGACTGTATTTACGAAATTTACCCTTATATTAACTCTAACCCATCTACCAAACTCCACCGACCCGACCCAGTAATTCAGCTAGTTTTCACAGCCTCTCCTGCCTTCTAATCGTCAAACATCACAGCACAACTGCCGGCACCGCTGCTGCTCTTCTTCTCCAGCTCGCAGCCGCTGCTCCACTTTGTCCACCTTCTAGTCCGTTCCCGTCACCCACCACCTCGCGCACCCTCTCCTTACTCCCGTTCGCAAAGCCGGCACACCGGCATCACCACCACACGCGCGCGGCTGTCCAGCCCACCAACATACGGACGCAGGCGTCACGAGCCAGCCTCCGCCTCCACCTCCACCGCATTGCCTCGCTCTCTCGCTATTTTCTGTCCGCATGCTCCTCCTCTCATTCCCGTGGTCTGTCATCCACCCATTCCTCACCTCCTCCATTTTTCGGTATTCCCGCTACAGATAGTATAATTTCAGGATTGGGGGTTTAGGGTTTGGGAGGGAAATTGGGAAAGAACGTATATGAACAATTATGGGTCGGGTCGAGTTGTTGAAGTGGGTTTAGTAAAAATAAGGTTTAAATGCTATGGTAAAAATTGGTAATCTATATAATAAATTCTGAATACTTTTTGGCATGTGCAGACTATATTGTCCCTTTCTAAAGTAACTCCATCTTTTTAATTTTAAGGGTTAATCGGTAATTATACCATCAATTTTTAATCAATGGCTACAATTAATCCACGTCAGCGCTGATTAATCATGCATGATACACGTCAGCGCTGATTAATTATACTTGCCATATCATCAACTTTTAATACTATATTTAGATCACAAATCTATAATATGTTATAAACAAATCTTTCAAAAATCTTTCTATATATTTTCAAAAGATATAAATTTAAAACAAATTATAATATATTTGATGGTGGAAAATTAACACTGATGGCTTGTCTTTGGGGAATCCGGGGCCTGCTGGGGTGGGAGGGGTTATAAGAGACAAAGAAGGAGTGGTCATATACATTCTCTCGGATCATCTTGGTAACACAGATTCCACAGAGGCCGAACTCATTGCTATTAATCGTGTTTGCAAGGCTCTTATTAGGGATCAAGGATTCCCACTACCAATGCTGTCTTTTGAGTGTGATTCAATAAACGTTGTGAGATGGATCAATAATCCGAGTAACATCCCACGAAGACTACACTCTCTTCTTGCCCCAATATTGGTAATATTGAACTGTGCAGGCAAAGTGGTCTTCTAACATATAATGAGAGAGCGCAATGAAGTCGCAGATCATTGGGCAAAGATGGCGGCTGCTGGCAATGAAGGCTTTGAGACATGGTTTTAGATGGTATTGAGGGGAAGTCAGGATCTATCATACCCTGAGAGAGAGGAATCCTGATGCTAATTTCTGGGCCTGGCAAGGTGGTAGAGGAGAAGGTAGGGTGAGGCAATGGATATGTCGAGGGGCGTTTTCAGAAATGCTTGCATGGTGCAGTAGGATGGGGGACTATAAATGTGATATTGTAAATTTTCGGAACCATAGTGTATTGTTGTTGTTGTTCCATTGCACTGGAAATTGTGGGGATTAAGTATGGGGGTGTTAACGGGGCAGGCAGCAAGCCTTTGTACAATGTTTGGAATGTATGGTGATGGATATATAGAAGGGTGACTTGGATGATGCAAGGTTGAAGAGCTCTGGAAGGGATGACTGAACTACTTGGGATGAGAAGGAAATGGCAGAATTATTGATACTGACTGAGTGCATGTATGTTCCATTTTGTGTTTTGCAGGTGTAGATCGCAGATGGATGTCGCAGCTGCTGTATTTGTTGGTGCTAAAAGTACCGAATGACGGTGGCCTACAATGTAGAAAGCTGATTATCACAGGCTGAGACTAAGACATATAGCAATGGTACATTGAAGTCTCTGGTCCTTATAATGAGACGGGCAAAATAATCTGGCATGTCCGAAAAATCCTTGCATGAAATATAAAGCCAACTGAAACCTAAACCTGGTGAGATTTTCTTCATAACTTCTAATCTCTATTGGAAGGTGCGCATATGAGGTGCTCAATTTGACATCCTAGAACTTGCTTATTACTCATGTTGAGCTTGCTTTCATACTGGTCCAGAGCTTTGGAATGATAAGGGCACTCTGATCCTCACTTCTTGTCTTGGCCTTTCTCATGCTTTATTCCTTTGTTAGCCATTTTCTCATTATTCCCTCATTTCTGCTACACTCAGTTTGGCTTTTGTTTTCAGTAGCCTTCCCTTGACCGAGTCATTTTGTATTGTCTATTGGGAGCTCCAGGTTTTGCCTTATTTCGCTCATTCGAATTTGTCTGTTTTGATCTTGCAATCTTGCAACCGTAGGATGATGGAATGTTTCTAGAAGTGGGAGAGTGGGATTTTCAGATTGGGAGGTTTTAGGATAGAGGATGTTGACTGATTTATAGATTGCAGATGTGTTCTTTGATCCTTGTTTTGGCGGAAGTCGGGTGACCCAAAAAAAAAGAGATTGTTTGAAATATGAAAAAAAAAAGAAAAAAAGAAGAAAAGAAAAAGAAAATAATATTTAAAAAAAAAAAAGGAAAATTGAAAAGTGTGATATATGTGTTTTTCTAGGTGATCAAAGAAGGTCTTTGTTTGATATCCAGTGTTAGGGTTGTCAAAGAGAGCTGTGAATGAAAGGAAATCTTAGTGAGTTGTCTATTTATGCGGTTTGCTTTAGTTCCTTTTCTCCTTTTTAGCTGTTTTCATCTCTTTTTTCTTTAGCTGTTTTCATCTCTTATTTCTCTTATTCCTCGAGCCTGACCCTGTTAAAACCTTTTAAGCCCCTGTGTTTCAAGGCATTTGGATTCGTTTGAATTTTAAGCTGGCGAAATGTGATCTTGAGGTAAGTTTTGGGATTGTCACTTTGATCTCTTCATTTGAGAGCTATATGAGAGGCCCTGTACAATGGGCTATTTCCAATGTAGCTACTGTTTCTAAAGAAATTGAGCCTTCTCTGAATGTCTGGGAACAGGAAGTATACTGAGACCATCCTGGAGAAGTATCGGTTGTCACTAAGTTCAGTTTTCTCTTGGTGGCTTATTGTGAAGCTCATCTGCTTTCCTTCAGACATGGTTTTAAAGTGGATACCTGGAATACTGGCTCATAGAAAATGGACCATGGAATTCTCACCTCTATTGCTGTATGTCAAATTCATTTGTTCATGGCCGGTGTGTCGGTCTTGACTTGTTGAGCTAGCCTTTTTTGTGTTGTGAAAGTACCATAGCAGTTTTGGCTTGAGAGCTTTATGTAACTTCATTATGTAGTGGTTGTTGTCCACATTGGCAATAAAATTGCTCCTTTATCCTCAAAAAAAAAAAATATTTGATGGTTAATAAATATTTAATTAAACATGTATATTATTATTATTATTATTATTATTATTATTATTATTATTATTTTCACCCAAAAAACATGTATATTATAAACTTTTAGTAATATATACAGTATATATATATTCAATATTATATTAATTGTATTAAAATTTGAGCCTAAATGATTTTTTTGCTATTCACAACCTATACAGGCTAGAGAAAGACTAAAGTATTAATAAGTATTCATCTAAAATAATATAATAAATTAAAATTTTAATTAATTCTACCCTACTTTTATTAATTTATCGAAATATATATTTAAAAGAATTTATTTTGCTATAGAAAATTTTAATCATAATTTTTGGTATTAGGTTTAATTTTGAATTTAATTCTTATCATTAAAATAATTCTTGGAGAAATTGAGTATCCCCAAGCCACACGGGAAATTAAGGGTGTCTCTCCTAAAGCAGTTTTTTGCATATATATATATAAAGCTCAAATCTGACATCTGGTTTAAACATCTAGAACTCCAATTCACTCAAGTCAACTATTATTGGTTATAAGAAAATAATTTTAATAAACCACATAATATAAAGAAAAAATAATTATTCAAAAATTTTGAACATATATATTTAATATTAAATCAAAAATTTTAATCAACTATAGTAAAATTTAACCACAAAATTATTTAAAATTTTTATTTCACTTATTACCAGTATAGATCGATATTATTATAAAAAAAATATAGCATAATGTAAATAAAAAATATAGCGTTATATTATATTCAAACAAAAAATATATAATAATATAATTCTATTAATCTTTAAGTATTAACCAATTCATATCCTTAACATGACATAATTAAAAAAAAAGCATAATATTATATATTCAAACAAAATAATAATTTAGTTTTTTTTTGGCTGAACAGTCTATACAGACTAGGAAAAGATAGTGGGAGCTCATACCACACAAATTACAAAGGAATAAAAGAGATGGATAAGGGCCGGGTGGGGAATCGAATCCCCAACCTATTGGTTGGGAGTCGGGGACTTGACCATTAGGGTAAATCTCCATCCAAGAAAAAAAAGTTAATCCATCAAAATGTATATTAAAAAAAAAGTATTCTGCAATAGAAAACTTTATTCAAATTTTAATCGTAATTTCTGGTAAATAATATTAATAAACAACATAATATAAAGAAAAAATAATTATTTAAATAATTATTTTGGAGAATAGATATATTTAGTAATTAAATCTAAAAAATTTAAACAATAATTCTGAATAATTTTTGTCTGTACAGACCCTACTGTCCTTATTAATTTTAATTCATCTTTCTTAATTTTAAAGGGTTAATTAGTTATTATATGCTTATTTTTAGATCAACGACTCTTAAAAAACATGCAGGCGCCAAGTAATCATCAAGATACTCCCCATCGCTGATTAATTCTATACACCTCATCTCTGATTAATTATAGTTACCGTATTATTCTCAATTGCTATGTCATGATGTATATGTTTCTAATTTTTCATTGTTCATCTAAACTCAGCTACATAGCAGCTTTATTCGAAATAAAAATCAAATTCCTTTGATGTCGTCTGTTCTTCCATAGTTGGATCATCTTCATATTCCACCGACCAGTATTGCTTGATGCTCACCTACCTCATAAGGTATAGCACCCCTAAATCTCTTTTATAGTTTTACATATTTGTTTATAAAGCAACTTTAATAGATCGCTTACTTGTGATCTTTATTTGCAAGATCCCAGGTGAATACACGTGCAAATATAAGTAGCGTTGTCTAATGAATTATGAAATATTGATATATGACTTCTATTGTGTCATTTGTTTGTCTTTTATGACTCCCTAAGTAAGTTATGTCAATATCTAATTATTTTTATCCAATTACAGTTGGAACATGAATGAGTTTAGTCTCACTTCTCATGAAATTGAATGCCTTAAAAAGGTAATTTAGTGTGTTTTATGGCAAAATTTTTGTTTTGGCCTGAAAGCTGCATGGAATTCCCACATGTGAAATTTATTCAAACCCGCAAATGTGAAATATTGAGTAGAATTTCTCTGAATTAAGTGCAAACAGGTTGGTCTGGTTTCTTGATCTTTTTTTTAAAAAAATTTATTAATATTATATTTGTGTTAGACTTTATTATTTCCCAGTACTAAGTTTAAGAACAAAATATTTGAAGTAGGAAAGATCGTGACCAATATTCTTTCAGTGTTTTAGTTGTTGTATGGGTAAAATGGTGTGTGTTGGGAACGTTAAAGATGGACAACTTAAGATTTGTTTAAAATTGCCAATCTTGAAATACCTTAACTGATTATTATTTTGTTCGTTGAGGATATTCAATAACGTGAACTATAAGATAGCATGAAGATTCTTAAATTAATAACAAGTGTTGATATTATTAAAGAAAAATGAAGGAGTTCAGTAGTTGTTACAGATAAATAGAAAATAACATTGAAATTAAAGAGAGAAGTAAAATGTAAGAATGAAGAGATATGATATGTGATCAAGTAATCAAGTTGTATTGGAATCCAATGCCATGATGGTAATGTGGTTCATTGGATAAATGTAATCCTCGGAGGCTGTAAATATTGATTGAACTATAATTGTGGTAGCCCTTTCTGAAGGATGGTAATTATTCCAGAATTCATAGGCATCTCTGTTTTCACACAAATGTGAAGCTACAATGCAAAGCCCAGCTCCATTATATAGATTTATTGGATGCAAATTAGAAACCAAATGTGCATTGTAGTATTGGAATAATTTTATTTAATTTAAATTTATAAAGAAGTAAGATAACGGAAAATCCAATTTTTAATGTTGGATATAAAATATACTTAAAGAACCACCTACTTACTGAATCTTTTACTACTTCTTGAACTCTACCAATTAACTGCTGCTTATTATTTTTTACTTATACATTAACTAATAATCATCAAAAGTTATAATATTAGGCTTAAAATTTTATGTTAAGAAAAGGAACTCACGCATTTTTTTTTCTTTATCTCTTTTAGTGACATTGAAAAAGAATAAATTTAGGTTTCCATATTGTTGATCATATCATGTTCTATCATTGTTGTTCAGCTAATTTTATGGATTTGTGTATATCTCAAATACTAAGATTTCTGGTGTTTTGTCGGTGTATGAATTTTAAACTCAAAACTATCACAATTTAAAACTATCATTTATTATAAATTTTAAATTCTAAACTCTAAACTTTTTACGTATTTATTTTGTTTATCCAATTAAAAAATTATTAATTCTATTCATTTTATAATAAAAAAAGAAAACATGAGCGAAACTACTGTAAAGTAAAAGTGGGTGTATGCTTTGAGTCTGAAACTACTGTAAATAGCCCCAGTGCGGCAGCGCTCAACTCACAAGTGACAAGTCCAGTATCCAATTCCAACAGTATAGCCTTTCCTCTTCCCTCGTCTTCAGTTCCTTTTCCTCTATGCGGTATGCAACTCTGATGCATTTTATGTTTTTCTTCTTTCTAGGTCAGATGATCCAACAACCTACACCATCCGGAACAGATTTCCGGGTCGACCAGAGAGTGCATTTCATTGGACAACCTACAAGACTTGGGACGGTCAAGTATGTGGGGGCCGTCCAAGGCTACTCCGGTCTTTGGGTAGGAGTAGATTGGGATGCCCTTTCCGATGGCAAGCACGATGGATCCCATAATGGCGTCAGATACTTCACGGCTAGGGGCCCTAATTCCGCCTCCTTTGTGCGTCCTCATAACTTGACCGCTGGCGTCTCCTTGCTTGAAGCACTTCAAACTCGATATCAACGTGCTGCTACTACCAAACACGAACAAGGTAAAAAAAATCCGATCTTGATGACCAAACTCGATATTTACGTGCTGCTACTCTGCTACTACCAAACATGAACAAGGTAAAAAATCTGAGATCTTGATGACATTTTTTGATGCATCTCGTCCCATTCTCTTCACCTGAATTGATTGACCATACTGCTGTGCTCTCCGTTTATGGGGATTGGGGGTAGGGATGCTCTCTATGTTTTATTTTCATTAGGTAGAGCTATTTTAACTCGTATTCTATTCAAATGATGCTCATATATGCTTTTGTTTATTCTCGGCTGAAATATATTAATATTCTGTAATATTAGTGAAATAAGCATTCACCGAAATGTGTTGTTTGTGTAGATGAGATGTATGTCCTCTCTTCAAGTAACAAAAGAGTGTCCATTCAGCTCCTTGGTAAAGACAAAATTGAAGACAAACTGAGTCGATTTGAGGAATTGACAAGTGCATCATTATCTTATTTGGGTGTCAGTTTTTGTGGTTCAGTTGACCATGTCAGTTCGATGCTTCCTAGTAAGTTCATATTCTCTTCTAGCAAGAGTGCTTGAAATTTCTCTATATTTTTAAACTAACAGGCTAACGCTCGCACTTGTTTGTTGTTGTATTACAATTTTAGGAACTCCTTTTGCTGTCATTCATGCTCTTAAGTTTTGTTCCTATATTGATTGCTTATTGCATTCTGAAATTCTTGTTGCAGATTTGAAGGAGCTCGACCTGACTGGAAATCTACTTCATAATTGGGAAGTAAGTCTCCCATGCTTGTACACTTTGCACCATTATTCTTCAAAATTTTGTTGCCATTTTTAAAAACAATTTTTAAGAGTTGTAGTATGCTATTGTGTTAACCACATGTCAGTGAACCTGGATGTTTCTGCATCGTGTTAGGTTTAGATATTTTCTATGTTCTGGCTGAGTTTTTTGGTTCAAAATCTCCAATTCGGTGCATGTTCAATATGATGATTTATTCTGCCCTTATATTAATACGATAATGATGTCATTCTATCTTTTTTTTTCTGATATCCAAGCTTCTTTTAGCTTAATTACATTGCAATTTCTGTGGTTGTTCTTAAGGATGTCGGCATTGTCTGCAAAGCATTGCCTGCTCTCAGAGATCTCAATGTCTCCTATAATTTGTTGTCTCCTAATATAACTAATATGCCCAAGCTAAGCAACATACGCATTTTGGTATTGAACCATACAGGAGTGCTTTGGGAGCAGGTGAAATTCTAATACATCTTTTTGTACTTTTTTTCTTCTCTTTGCTTTTGAAAGCATAATTGACTTGATTTCCAGGTTGAAGTTCTTAAGTGTTATATCCCTCATGTGGAAGAGTTGCATCTCATGGGAAATAATATAAGAGAAATAAAGGTGATCTCCTTTCCCATCATGATGCTTTTTTAATTTATTTAATAATAATATTTGGTGTTTGGGAAACTCTTGATCTACAAATTGGGAGTCTGAGAGTATCTCTGATTGCTTTTGTCATTATATTCTTTGCTTGTTAGGACTAGCTTTGCCATGTTACTTACATTTCTTACATGATAGAAGGGTGTCCTTGAAATATTGCTTGTTTTTTGATACGAACATATGCAGAGTTGTAAACCTGTGTTCTATCAAGACTTTTAACACTTTTGACCATTTGATGAGTGGTGAAATTTAGTATTAGCACCAATTTATCTGAGACTTGCACTACGAATTTGCTCAAAAGCATTTGTGTACTTGAATACTGACTAATACAACATACGAAATTGTATGTTCAGAAAGCATGAAAGAGAGCCAGAAGGCCACCATTGAAAATCTAAACTAGCAATGTGTAATCTAAGAAGCTTTTTCTTATTAAAAGATTTTTCCTTAAATACTTGTCCGTGGTTATCTGGGATTTTAGCTAGTCTGTATATCAGCCTCTATTTTATTTACCTTGTTGAACTTTTATTTCGACAATGTCCTTACAATTTGACATGGTATTCTTTTCTTAACTTTATTCTTTTGTCAATCCAGCCAGTGTCTTCAATTGGCATCCAAGGATTTAAATCTTTGAGACTTCTTAACCTCGAAAATAACTGCATATCTGATTGGGATGAAATTGCAAAGCTCTCCCAGTTATGCAGGTATTTGAGAAGGTGGTCAATCTTTTGTTATAAGAGTATCTTGAATGTGTTTCAGTAATTTGAAATGTTGAGGATGTTTGTTGGTGGTTCTTGTGTTCAGTCTGGAGCAGATTTTCTTAAACAACAATAATTTGAATCGTATCTGGTACCCTGAATGTGAGAAATTTGATGATCCCTCATGTGATAAAAGGTTTAGGCCTTTTGAGAATCTGCACAGCATTTCTCTGGGTAAATTTAAACACTAAATACAATCTTTCATTATTGGTTCATTCTTGGTGAAGGACTTACCCTATGGCTTTTTGTTAGGGAGAAACAATATTGAAGACCTGGGCTCTGTCGATTCTCTCAATTGCTTTCCTAGCTTGATGGTCAGCCCCGTTATGGTTAACTGTGTGTTTGACTGACAATATTGGTCACTTTTTTTCCACAACTTTTTAACAGACAATTTCTCTCTCATATTCAATTTTAATAATATCATTACCTCTATTTAAATGAAAATTTAAATTTTCACACACTCATGAAACCCTACATCCTACACCAAAATTTACATCACGTCACCCAACCAAAATATAATATTTTGCATGAAATATAAAGCCTTCAATCTAATATATATGTTGTACTATTCATTCTCTCTTATGCACATCACCTTCTTCATTAAAAACAATTCTAAAAATACATACAAACACCCATTCGTATCCAAATTGGTGTGTTTTGTTCCTTCCTCGGATTGAATATTGGGCAAAGTGGGTGGAAAAATGGATGCATTCTTCAAGTTTCACCATATTTTGTGTTGAGTGTTAAGACCAGTGCTGTCTTGTTTATTAATTATTGATGGTGTTATATAGTGATATGATTGCATTACCAAATTATTTTGCATCTATATTTATATGCTGTCTGTTTGATGCTGTTGAATTTTATAAATGATTCCTTTTACTGTCAATAAACTTTTCTAATGGAATATGATTTTATGGATGACTGATTTATTCTCCTGTAGGATGTTAGGTTATCTGACAACCCAGTTGCTGACCTAGGAAAGGGTGGTTTCCCAAGATTTGTGTTTGTTGCTCGTTTAGCAAAAGTAAGAATGCTGAACGGAAGTGAGGTAAATTCATCATAATCATAGCCATATTATTTGTTTGGAGGGGGTGGGGAGGGGGTAATCTTATGTAGTCATCATTGTTAACGTTAGTATGGTCCTTGCAGGTTAGTCCTCGAGAAAGAAAGGACTCAGAAATTCGGTATTGGTTTCCTTTAAAATATTGGTTGTATGGTGTTAAATTTTGTGACCCGAAACTCTATTTTCCATGAAGTAAAAAAGGAAAAAATAAATAAAGAAGCTTACTCATTTGGAGAACTTTGTATGTACATGAAATCAAATCAGTGCTGAAATGAATCCAAGAATATAGATAAGTAGAAAATCAAGCAACTTTGTGAACTTGTATTATCATGTACTCCATAACACTATTCTAAGTCTCTTTCCTGCAGTTATGTACGTTTGGTCATGTCAAAGTGTCATGGATGTGCTGAAGATATAATGAGGCTTCATCCTCGGTAACAATTTTTTCGTTATCAAACTTCAAATATCTTGTTGACTGAGTTAGGGCTCTGGAAATATATTGTTTTCTCTTTCTTTTAGTTATTTCAAATTAGGGTCACAAATATCCTACACTCCATTGTAATAAAGGAACTACGGCAAACCCAGTTTCACTGGTTGTTTTAATAATAGACCTCAGATAGTCTCAATAGTGCTCTTAATCATCTCTGATGGTCCATTAGGATTTTCAAAATGGAATTTGATGCACTTTAACAGTCTGTGACTCTGTGGTCTGATGGGGCTCCACTGTATCAACTGTTGTCTGATGGAGGCTTTCGTGTTCACTTTTCCTTCCTCAAATAGAACTTTAAAAAAATAAAAAATAAAATAAACTAAATTAAAAATAAAATAAAATAAAAATTGGGGAAGGGGTTGAGTGAGGATGAAGTTTGGCTCCTTTCCAAATGATAAATGAGCATTTTATATTTTTAGTGATTCATTGTATTCTCTTGGGATTTGACATTTGGTTGTAGAGTATTTATTTATCTTCACATGAACTTATTCATCAGGTATGCTGAGCTGAAAAAAATCCATGGAATAGATGAAGAAAAGACATCCTCAGGGGCATCGGGTCCTCAGAAAATGGCATCAGGATTACTTTGTATTATTCTTATGCCTTTGATCAGCTCCCAAGTTGTAAAATGACAAGCATCCTGAAGTCTTTACACTCACCTGTGCAGCTGTCTCCTTAAAGTGCATTGGAGCATCAATGGGAGAAAAACCCACACTGGTTAAAAAGTTGCCTGCTTCCACAACGGTGCTATGTCTCTCACTTATGCAAAGCTTTCCATTGTTTTATTGTTCTTTCTCAGTTTGAAAAAATGAGTAGTTTTTATGTAAACAGGTTGGAAAGCTCAAGAGCCTATGTGAAAGTTTCTTCAAGTTAAAGTCTGTTAAGCTAACACTATTTCTACAAGAGGAGGTTTGTATGATCAGTCATCAGTGATGGCTAAATAATTTCATTTCTCCCTCTCTCTCTCTCTCTCTCTCTCTCTCTCTCTCTCTATATATATATATATATATATATATATGTATATATGGGTATGTTTGGTTGCCAGTAGATCAAACAGCATATTGGCATTAGTAGATTTGACCAAGCTATCCGCTAATTTTTAGTGTCTGGTTAGAAAGCAGATTGAGCAGTAGATTGGAGCCAATATGCTCAATTCTAATATGCTACGGAAAGAAGCAGATTAAGTATCTGCTGATCAAATCTGCTGGTCAAATCTACTATCTGTTTCTGCTATCTGTTAAACTCCCAAACAGGCCCTATATATCTATAGATATACACACACCATAATACATGTATACTTTGCTGTTCGTCGTCAGTCCTACTATATAGCTATGCACTAGCATATAATATGAGTATATGACTGATTCCTCAACACTGCCACATATGTGTAATTCAAATCTAGCAATTGCAAAATTTCCAGGTAGCAGAAACGGCATGCATGTTATTCTGGAGAAATGAATATATAGTAGGTAATGTTGAAGTGGTGGTGTCTTTGACAGGGTTCTCCATTGCCTACACTTCTAGACGATGATATGGCATCTCTAGTGGAGGTTGGAGTTGGCACTGAGTCAATCATTCTGATAGATGAGCAGCAGCAACCTTAGCCTTAACCAATGTTTGATGCTTTGCCATTACACTGAAGATCTAAGCAGGTCCCTGCTGCCTTGGGTTTGTTTATATATCCAAGTGTCCAACGTTCCCTGACAAGCCGCATGGAAAATTTGTATTGTTGTTATTATTTTGTTAAAGTGTCTCTCAACACTCTAGTTGGGGATGGAAAAGTTGTACTATTGTTTTTATATTTTGTTTTTTGAAAGAGCACTGAGGCAGAGGCAATCATCATTTATCAAGAGAATACTTCAGCTGGAGAAATTTGCAATTTGTTCAGGTTTCACATCTGGCTTGTATCAGCATCACTTTGTTGTTATCTGTCTCATAGTCATGTTAATTATGATTTTATGCAACTTTGCAGAGCTAATTGCATTTTTACTTCCCTGTTGAGATTTGGGTTGTCGTTTTTGCTCCACAGAAATAAGTTGGTGCAAAATAGGGAAGTCGTTCTAGTTTTAGAACTTCTTTTTTCTACATGTGGATGCTGGTGTATTTTCAGATCTTGTAAAAGTTGCTGAAAATACTAATATTAAATTTCACGACAAATGATGAAAAGCTATTACTGTTGGACAACACAATCCTTGTAAAGGATGCTTTTGGAGTGGCATTTTTGTAATTAAAAATTATGTTGGATTTTTGGGTATTTAAGCTGTTTATTTCACACGCTTTTCAGTTTATAATGGAAATTGGCAATTTTTGCATTCGTCTTCCGTTAGTTTGTATCCAAACACTTTGTTTTGCTTACATGGTTGTAGTGTGGTTCAAAATTGCGGTAATTGGTGAAATTTCGAGAGGCTTTGTACACTTCACATGTGCTCGTAGTCACAAAAGGATTATATCTATGCAAAATAATTTGGATGTTGTTGATGTTACCTTGCAGCTACAAGTAGTGATAATGCAAAAGGGAAAGGTTTCAATGGAGGATGGAAGGATGTAGGCATGTAGCTGCTACAAGTAGTGTGTGTATGATGCAGGCTCACACATACCACTGCTCATACACATAGCGACATAGGTATCTATCTATCTGCTGGAGATTCAGTTTAACATGTTCGAGTACACAGGTAGAGGCTCAATAACTCAAATTGCATACAAGTAAAAATTATGAAAATTTAATATTCTAATTATATGCGATTAGACGAATCTAACAAGATCCCACTTGACTGTATTTTGTCTTATATAATTATATTAAAAACTCGAATTAAAGTTACTCAAATAAACAGTGACAAAATCTCCAATGTGTCACTTATAAAAGAACGGAGGAAGTACCTCTTACCCCATGCGGCAACTAGGTCTAGCTAGGTGGATATTTCTGGACACAGGTGCAACATGTCACTCATGCTCTCGCACCCTACCTCCCTACTCCCTAGTCAATATTAAACCTGTTGGGCATTAAAAAAAACCATTTAAAGGAAAAAAAAAGTGTTGATTGTTGTGTAAACAATGATTTATATATCGATTAGTATGAAGTGTATATATGTAAATAGGCGTGAAGAGTACCTAGAAGACAATGAAAATAAAAATGGAAAGAGAATCACAGATGCAGTGCAATGAAATTGTTGATTTTTTTTATCTGCATTCTGAACACATCACAATTCACATGAGCTCATTTTATAAAGGAAGCTTTGTCGACACTACATCTACATAGAAGTAGATAGAAACATAAATGAGGAGACAGTCACATTTATGGTGCATGTGACTATGTCACTCTGACACCCCTCCTTGACTGTCTTCGATACCAAGAATATGCATTGTTAAAACCTTACTAGGAAAAAAAAAATCCTAGTGAAGGAAAAAGAGTACAGTATTCTTGTATCCAGTGCTCCCCCTGATTTGACCATCATTTTAAATCTCGAAGCCGCTGCATTCCAATTTTCTTCACGAGCTTCTCGAATGTTGCAGTTGGCAATGATTTGGTAAATAGATCCGCTAAATTATTTTCTGATAGAATTTGTTCTACAAGCTTTTAACCATTCTTTTGAAGATCATGAGTGTAGAAGAATTTTGGTGATATATCCTTCGTTCTATCTACTTTGATATAACCCTGGGCTATACAAGCGAATTATCCTCAAATAAAATTGTTGGGGTATTTGTTGTAATAACCCAAATTACTAGCCCAACTATTTTTTTTTTTTAAAAATCCAAGCCCAATACCAATATCCTATAACCCTGCTGGCCTTGGGCTTACCCAAAAAAATATCCTATGACCCTACCCAAGCCACGTCAACCTCCCCAAAGCCATTTTTATCCCTTATTTCTTTAGCAGGGGCGTTTTTCTTGGAATCAAGAAAGTAAAACGCAGCCATGGTGGTGAACGGCATATTCGATCAAAAGGAGGAGGAAGAAGATAACTAGAAACTCGGAAGCTCTTCGATCTACTCAAGGCAAGGGAAATTATGTGTATTTATTTTGAGTTGGGGTTTTTCCTTTTTTTCTCCCTTTTCTTTCTTCCCCCTTTCTTCACCGGAAATAAGAACAACGGCAGAAGCGCGTCGGCGGACAGCGATGTAACGGAGGTCGGGGCAGTCGACCCCGACCATGACAGCGGTGGCGGCGTCGTACACAGCCGTGCAACGCCAAGGCAGTTGCCGCTGCGCATCAAGCAGTGGGTGGCGGCAATGGTGCCCTCCGACATGGGCGGCCGGACAGTGACGGCGATGGCCGGCCTTCTCCTATTTTCTATTCTTGTTCTTCTTTCACGTTCTTCTCTTCCTTGCCCTCCTACAGTGAGTTGGAATTTGATATATTGTTGGTGATTGAATTAATTTGGTGTTGATTATCTATTTTGTTAAATTAGGCATTGGCGATGTGATTGGAAAATGATATTGTGATTACTATGTTAATTCTTGATGAATTGAATAATTGATTGTTTGATTTTGGGTGTAAGTGGCTTAAGTTTGAGAAATTGAAGCATGTAGTTGATTATTTCTAAATTATTGGTTAAAGTGTGTGTGAGATGGGAGATTGTTAATTGATGGATTTATGTGGAATTGAGCCGATATATGTTGATTGTTGGAGGGTTGGAATATTGTGGTTGATTTGGGAATTAAATTGTGTTGGGGAGATGAGAATTTTAGCCATTGGTGTTTAATTTGGCATTGATTAGATTGTTGATTGAATTGAGAAATTGGGGATTTCTTGTTAATTTGATGATTGATAAAGTTCATTTTTGAACTCTCTTGAAAGGGTTGGATTTGGTTGAATAATTGAGTAATTGTTGGATGTAGAATTACTCGGGAGATCAGGGAATATGGGGAAGTGTTGAGTAATTGGGTGGTTAGACATGAGTAATTGTTATTATTATGATAAATTATAATTATGATGATGGATAATTGTCGAACAAATGAGTGTTCATTATATATAAGTTTTATTATGGTTAATTGATGAATATTAGTCTTTGGAAATAAGTTTTATGGTGGTTAATTGGTAATAATAATTGAGCAGCTTATTAAATGTTTGATCTTGATATGGTGTTGAACATTGTGACAATCATTGGATTTGGGAAGTTGGGAGGATAAATTGGGGGTTGTGGAATATGAATTTATTACACATGTTGGTGAGTTCACAGAGTTGTATAATTGGATTAGTTGTTGGATATTGTGCATTTTTTATGTTAACTGCTAATTGTTTGACTAAACTTGGTAGATGTCAAAATTTGATTCTAGTAAGTACATGGGTTGTAGATTAAATTGAGGAATATACTTGTTCATGGACAAATTTTTATTGTCATTGTCTACTCTTAACGATAAAAATATTTAGCAAGTGTTCACATGCCTTAATTCCATATAACTAGTACCCCTGTTTTTACTTTGACTGTTAGTGTATAGATTAGTTCCCACTTGCAAGTAGTGAGGGTGAGTTCGACTTTGTGTTAAATGACATACTTGATTCTATTTTGTTAATTAATTAATTAAGTGTAAAGGGGGAGGAGACTTGATTTGGAGATAGACTTGATTTCATTGTTTGACTAATTGAGCTAGTAGGAAGAGTATTCATAAATTTATTCTCCAATGGTACATGTGCAAGCATTGAATTTGTTTTTTTAATTTTGCCAAGTGATTAAGTAAACTTGGTTTTATGCATTTGTATAATACACCTATGTTGGGGGTATTTGTGAAAGTGCAAGTTCATGTTTTCAATTTTTTGGTGCAAAATTTTAAGATGTTTTCTCTTTAAAAAAATGGCTGGGTGCCCAAAATTTAGGGTATTCAATTTGTTGGGTTATATTCATGTAACAAAATGCCCCACACTAGCAATTGACTTCATCTTCTTCTTCAATCTTCCATTTTCAATTCCTACCAGATTTAATTCATTCATATGCATATTCATGTCCACTCCACCTTATTCTCTTCTCTCTTTATCATCATTTTGTATATGTCTCTTGCCCTGGCTCTCTGCTATTGTTGCCATGCCTCATTGATGCTTATGTTTTGCTAAGGTTCAACAAAGTCAAGATAGAACTCTTGCACCCTGCCTCTGCCTCAAATTTAAGACAAAAGGGTAATTCTTTTTTTCTAGTTTCATTTTCTTAATTCTCTAACTAATCAATCCCTACTCGATCCCTATCTAGTTGCTTCTGCTTCTGATGTTGCTTAAATTGTCAAATAGACCCAAACTAGTTAGAAGTCAAAATGCAAAGTAATGGCACATGATTGCTTGTATGCCTATGATTCCTTATCATTGCATTTTTACTCTCTGATTTATTCATAATCATTGGTGTGATTTTGGATTGGGTTGCCTTCTGTTTCTTTGCATTACAGATATTTATTTCTTATTTCTGTTCACAAATTCACCAATTTAAATTGGAATTGGTAGACCAGGTGGGTGTTGGGTTTGATTATTGCGGGCTTAATTGTGAACTCAAGTGGCTTTCAAAGCTGTTATTGGCAAAAATAAAGATTTGTGTTCCAATTAGTCCCTTTTTATAATGTTAATGATATATAGCACACACATATACCTTGCATCTGTGCGTGGCCACTGCTTCTTTCTTTCTTTTTTATTTTTGGGTGGGGGGAAGGATGGATGTATGTGGATGTAGTTCAGTTTTGATTCTTCTTTCTCATCATATGATTCTCAGTATGTTGGCTGTTCTGAGTTGCATCCAGTGTTAGTAGTTTGTCCACTTTTTTCCGTCCTTTATGTTGTAGTATTTCTGAAACTTGGAATATTTTAGATGAAACATGTGTTACTCACCTGCACATTACACAAACTATTTATGAGAGAATGTGCACACAACGGTGAGCAATCAGCAAGAATTCTTGTTTAGTTAATCACAGTGCAACATAAAATTTTGGCAAGTTATCATTTTACCTAAATCATCTGCAGAACTTGAAGCCATAGAAAATTGAGTATGAGTGAAATGACTTGATCCTCACCTAATTCTGCTGGCCTGAGTCCCCAAATGACAAACGACTCCCTAATTTGGTCATGTTTGTAGTTGATATGGAGCCTATGCTTCTTTGGCAGTTTTGTTGAAGTTCAAATATTTTCTTTTTTCTTTTTAATAGTTCATCCTTATGGGTTTCTCTTTTGGAATTAAGAATCTTCTATGTATTGTAGCAATTGAGTTTATGTGTTGATATAGACTATAGGGTATGTTTACTTTGATTTGAAGGGATGGGTTAATCAATCAATCGCATAGAAATATTGAATTAATTTATATGATGAACGTGATCCTATTTAGTTGGAGTAGATATTATGCTCAAAATTCGCATAATATAAACGGGGTTTGATTATTCGAAGGCCTTAATCTTATAAATGAGAATTAGGTTGGGATGGATAAATTTAGAAAATCCAAAGGCCTCCGAATTTTTGTTGTATCTATTTTTCAGGAGAAGTGTGATTTCTTTGTTGATCACCGAAATTTTTCTAGGCAATGTTAGCAAATGTCCAGAATTTTTTTTTTTGTTCATTACCATGGAAGTTTTTTTTTTTGTTGAATTAGAGTTTCATCCTTATTTTAAATAATAAAAAAATATTGATATTTTCCTTTTCCAGATGTCATATTCGCTCAGAACTAAACTTCATTCCTTTTCAACGGCTCACCTGTTGCGAAATATGCGTTCCTTCTCCTCCATTGACGATGGTGTTGGGCGTTTTAATCACCCTCCAGAACCAATTCCAGATAGACCTATGAGAAAGCAATCTAGTCCTTCCAGAAACATTCGACCCCCAAGGACCAATCGTGTTCAGGAAAATGATAGCTTAAGTTTGTCTAGGGGCGAGACTGATGTTGATTTTTTGGAAAGATTCAAGCTTGGCTTTGACAACAAACCAGAAAGCCCCAAAACCGTCTCTGTGAACCCGAGTGACCAGTCTGAGAAAGCAGCACATACTAAATTGCCATCATCTCCTGTGGATGCAGATGAGATATTTAAGAAGATGAAGGAGACGGGCTTGATCCCAAATGCTGTGGCCATGCTTGATGGATTATGCAAAGATGGGCTGGTGCAAGAGGCCATGAAGTTGTTTGGACTAATGCGAGAAAAGGGCACAATCCCGGATGTCGTCATTTACACAGCTGTTGTGGATGGCTACTGTAAGGCTCAAAAGTTCGACGATGCCATACGAATCTTTAAGAAAATGCAGAATAACGGGGTAGCCCCGAATGTGTTCAGTTACCAGGTTTTGATCCGAGGGTTGTATGGGGGGAAACAACTAGAGGATGCATATGGGTTTACGATGGAGGCATTGGAAGCTGGACATTCCCTGAATATGGAAACATTTACAGGACTGGTGGATGCATATTGCAGAATGAAAGACATGGAAGAGGCACAGAAGGTGATTGGGGCGATGAAGGAGAAGGGCTTTTTTGTGGAGGAGAAAGCAGCCAAGGAATATTTGGAGAAGAAAGGGCCATTCTTGCCCTTGGTGTGGGAGGCAATTCTGGGGAAGAAAGCTTCAAAGATGCCTCTGCTATGAGGTGACTGTATTGGCTTGTTCTCAACTAATTTGGATTTGGATTTGGATGGCTTGTTTTTATGGAATTTATATATGTCGTCGCTTTATAATCACCAGACAGCAATATCTAATAGGTGGCAAGTGACTGTGCAATATTCTCTTTCTATCGAATAGGGATGGGGATGTGTATAAATTTTGGGTATTTTGTATCTTGACAAATGACAGTTTATAATAGTATCCAATATGGATGGACCTGACTCACCTGACACCTGACCTAAGGCAGAAGTCTGAAAAAAGGACAATAAGTAGTAGGACTATATTATGATGAGGGAGAGGTGGCCTGTGGTACTGGAGTAGAGTTAGACATATGATAAGGATTTTCTTAACAGTATGGATAACCTAGAAAGTTGCATTTTTCAGTACTTTGCTGAAGCTTGTATTTGGATGGATTGGTGTTGGTGACTTGGTGTCATATACCATAGCATAGACAACCAAAAACTCTTGAGTAGGTGTAGTCGGGTTCTTTATTATCTACTACTTACTAGTAAAGAGTGAGGTGTTTTCCAGTTTTATTACTGATGATGAAGGCAGGGCAGAATATTGATAAGGTAAGGTAGGTGACACAGTTTGAAGAGACCCATCCCAAAATGAGTTAAATCAGTTGGGTAGATAGATTGGCAAATGGCATGCATAAGTAGACTTCATACTATCTGTGGTGTGACTTGTGAGTGTGGGAAAATCCCCAAATTGGAACCAACTCAACTTAATACTACTGCTATATATACGTTAATGCTGCAGTAGGAAGCTCTCTGTTAATGCAGCCATCTGAATGGATTAATGCTATCTGTGGTGTGATTGGCTATTTGGCTCTCTGTTAATGCAGCCATCTGAATGGATTAATGAAGGTTATCAAAATCTAGATCTTATGTAGAATCGTTTTTCCATTTGCAAGATCGGGATCGTAGGATTGTATTTAGATCCTAAGATTCTATGAAATTAGGATAAAAAAAAATATATTCATATTGCATATTAGCAAATTACAATAACCAATATTAATAGACAATAATTTGTTTAGAAAAAAAGGATAATAATTAAGCATTTAAAACATGATGCTTGAGCTGGGTTGGATTTGTCATTAGAATTTTCCTCATTTTCGTCAATCTCAACCACTGTCTCGTTGGATTCATCATTATCCATCTGGGCGGGGATTTAGGATTAAGATCTCCATCAGCAGGGGGTGCTGGAAGGGATGCTACGGCAAGAGCGGCGGTGGAAAGAGAAAGGGGATGCGAGGGCGACGATAGGAAGAGAAGGGGGATACGATGGTGACATCAACAACAGGAAGATGAATTGGAAGAGGAAGATGAAGGGGATGAATGAGATGAAAAATAAGAGGGAGTGGGATCGGACCGTTCAAAGATTTTAAGATCTTGTATAGATCCTATAGATCTTATACAGATCTCACCCTAATTTAGATCCCATACAGATCTTGATCGTTTTGGCTTTGTGGGATCGTAGGATCGTAAGATCCTAAGATCTAAATCTAGATTTTAATAAACTTGGGATTAATGCTCCTGTTTCGCATCCCCCATTCCATCTCTCACTAATAGCCCAGAGGAAGCTCGTTGAGATGAACGCAAACCACACCTTTGGAGTGCCGCTGTCATCCATCCTACTGTTGTCCGCAGCCTTTGCGGCGTTTTCTCTTGCCCCCTGAAAACCCTCGAATTTCTTTCACGCCATACTGTCCGAATTACAGCAATAAATAAATACTAGGTGAAACCATTTTTAAACATGTATTTCTACCAATGCTAACTTTTCTCACAGGATAATTGAGGAAGAGGGTGAACCTCATAGATCCCACATTCCAACCACAAGTCCACAACCTCTTGGCCCACGAACAAGCAAAGAGAGCATGCTGCCACATATGTATATATACTAGGATTCTTGTGGTCGGGCGCGCGCTACGCTGCGCGCGCCCGGTGAGGAAAAAACATTATGGAAAACTATGATAAGACATTAAAAACTTAAATAAAAGCGGCCAATGATTGCTGAACTGCATCTTCATGTGCCTTTTGGAGAGCTGCCTAAAAGATCCAATTCATATGCTCTCTGTCATTCAACTTCTTCAACACTCTGCATGTCGGGGATGGGGACAAACAAGTATCAAATAATAATGACACCTAATTTAGTTGTGAAAGGATGTATTTATCACCCAGCAAACAAGAAGATTCTAAGCTTTGGCATTAAGACATAGAAGCAAGTTGCAGTAAAGTCAAGAAATTAAATACCTAGACCAAACGGAGTGATAACTATTACTAACAAATTTTACAGTAATTATGTGTGTGACATATAAGTAGGGTATTATAATGGCACTTGATGCAATGAAACATAACACAACGGAATCAAGAGAGAATTACCAATTCAGAATGAGAAATTACAGAGCATAATATTAAGTACATGATGGACAGTACAGTGAGAAGAAATTAATTATCAAAATAGAAGATAAAGAAGTGGAAGTAATACGCTAGTATATGCATAATGCTTGCTAACCTGCCATGATGAGGTTATTGTCGGGACTGCACCATTGTTAATAGCGTCCAGGAAAGATTGAGTGATCCGA
Source organism: Hygrophila difformis (assembly GCA_030278955.1). Classification (NCBI taxonomy): domain Eukaryota; kingdom Viridiplantae; phylum Streptophyta; class Magnoliopsida; order Lamiales; family Acanthaceae; genus Hygrophila; species Hygrophila difformis. The sequence goes on along the minus strand of JAOANR010000007.1, from coordinate 59,536,944 downwards.
GCAAAAATTGGTCCTTTCATTACTGTTGCCCCCATCTGTTTGGGCCTTGTCCTCTCAAATACAAACCGTGTGAAAGAATCTAACCCAGATCTAAATGCTGGCCTTAACTTGTCTATCTGCAATGTATGGATATATCATTTGTGATCGAATTAATAAAATTACAATGAGCCCATCATTAATCAGAAAGATCAAAACTTGAAAAAAAAAAAAAGATGTTTATGCAACTACTGACCAAAATCTGATCGAGTCGCTGAAGTTCATTCTCATTGCTAATAGGCCGTACAAGCGTGAAGTGTTCTCTATCGAGGAAAAGTGCTCGGATAGATTCTCGAATCTGGTCATTAATGTAAACCAGTAAGACATTAAAAACGCATAATGTGATAGTCACACAATATTACACACTCATTCTTATACTACTTCTTGCATCAATTAAAATTTCATCATGAAAATCAAAACCTCATTTTTGGCCATCACATCCTTTCCCCCTCCTTCAGCAGATCTTAAAGCAAGTTCCAGGTAATCCCGTGGTGTAATTTTGCGATTATCTTCTACCAAATCTAGATAAAAATCCTGCATGTATGGAGTTCATAATCAACAGAACATAAAAAAAACCCTGCTTACCATATCTTTATGAATCATTAATGTGTTAATACCCTAAGAAGCCACACAACTATTGGGGAAAATTACCCAAGGTCTGTAGCTGTGCTCCTGCCCCCAAATGCTCTAATACGAATATGCTTGGTCATCTCAGTCACAAGAGATAGATGGTAAAGTGCAGCCTCATCAATGCCACCCATTTAAATTAGAGGATAGCCAAATAGTTAACAAATTAACGTAGCATTAATCATCCAAGTAGACTATTTCACAATATTAACTACCAAACTAAATTCACAAAAACAAGAACAGAATTAAGCAACGAATAGCATGAAGATACCAAACTCCGAACACCCACCAGCACTGAACATTAATGAAACCATGATAACATTTGAAAATAAAAATAAAATAAATAAATAAATAAAAATACCCGATCGTATATGAACATGCATGATAGCAGAACTGCCAGTGAGAAAATTTGTGTGCTATAAGTACCCTGTAAAATGTTTTCAAAAGTCAATATCGACGAAAATTGAATTTTAATGCTGAAAGAATTAGCAATCACAAGTATAAGCCTGGCTAACATGTATAACACCCAATTCCTGAACAGGGAAAATTTGACCGTTTGATCATAAGCATCCATGCCTTCAGAGTCCAAGAGTAAGAGATTGTACTGTGTTTCATCAAATGCAGTCTTCGCATTGGCATGCTCCACTACTACCAACAAGCTGTAAAAAAAAACAATTTTAGGAAGCTTCCAGCAGCATGAGATATTGAAATAGCTTCAATTCAAATTCAAAAAAAGGAATAGTAACCCCACTTCACAAAATTGAACACCTCAGGTAAGGGAAATATGATATAATAATGAGAAAAACAACACTAATAACAACATGTATCTCAATAAGTAAAGTGCATATAGTGCGCAGTGTAAAAGCCCTGCGACCAAATGGAAGGGTACGGTAGTTGTGCAATTTAAGAAGAACTGACCATTACTATTCAAATATCTCAATTTGCATATAAATTTAGAGTGCATATGGTACCCAGTGTAAGTAGAGCTGAGTCTGCAAAATGATCAGGATGGACCACATCTTTGATTAAAAATTGATTGAACCATGAAATATCCGAGGAAAGAAAACATCAATGTGACTTCAATTTAACTGAAACTATTCTGTGGTGCACACAAATAGAAGTGCATAGAATAGCAGACTTGATAAAGAAGAGGATGGAAGCCAATACATAAATGTTTGCATTGTGACAACTTATCAATTTGGCCATAAAAACAGAAGCGTGTGGATTGTGTTGGCCTGCAACACCATTTATTAATAGGAGATATGTGATACAATGACACAATCCAGCCTCATCATAACAACAAATAATGTGAAACCACTTCTAGGTTAAAAGATAAGCCTTCCAATCAAATCTGCATAACCCATCATGCAAACATATTTGCACCTTTGATATAAAGAATAGTCATAGACTTTTCATAATGCTATAGATGGATGCAAATATGACAACAAGCTAAGGCCATATTATTGGTCGTGAAAAAGAGTAGTGATTTTTCTTGCCTTATTTTTCTGCAATATGGCATACAAGACAAGACCTTGCCTTGTTTAATTTAACCAGAAATCTCTAACTGCAAAATCTAGCATCATAAAGAGAATAAAATGGGTTCTCAACATACTTGACGATTAACATGCGTCTCTTTTTATACAATGAAAATGCATCTCCAAAAAATTATACAAAAACACGACCAAAATCAATGAAAATACCTATAGACAATGAGCAATAGGTATCGACAGCGCCGCCCCAAATAGTTCCTCATAAGGTGATTTCGGTGGCGCCTCTGCCGGATTTGAGGCATTCATCATCGCCGGGCAATAATCGGCACGAACAAAAGGCAGTCCACGGCGAGGGCTGCATGAACCAGAAGACCGGCGAATGGAAGGAGCGCGGGCGAGAGGCTGTGAATGATTTCGATTCCCAAATGTGGAGAGCAGCTGTCTCAGGCGCGCGACAACTCGATAGCCATCGCCGGAAATGGTGTCTTCGGCCGAGTTGGTGGGAGGGGATCATGCGGTAGCAGAGCGGATCCCATTCACAAAGCGCGGCCGACAGACAATAAGGCAAAGGGATAGCGGCGAGTGAAGCAGGGAGATAGGGCCGGCGGCGCGGGCGGGGCTGCGGCGTTGTAGGGATGGGCGGATACGCAAGAGCAGACTGAGAGGACTGAGGTGATGTGGCTAGGGTTTGGCTAGAAGGAATGAATCCGTTATTTGGCATTTGGGAATGAGGAAAACCGATTTGGCATTTGGGAATGAGGTAAACGGAATAGGATGGTGAATGGAGACAAACAAGGAAGGACTAAAGAGGAATTTCACATTGGAGAATTACTGTTCATAAGCACATTAAGGGCCTCACACTTATATATAATAGGAGATATAGGGAAAAAAAGGCCCTTAATGTGCTTATGAACAATAATTCTCCAATGTGAAAAAAATACCAATATAGTCCTTTTTTATTTTTTTTTTCCCAATTGGTTCGCTATGTATACTAATTACGTCTCAATCGGTTCTTCACTCAATAATTATGCCATAATTACATATTTTTGGCCAAATCAGTACTTTTTTTTCCAAAAATCTAAATTGGTCCGTTATTAAATTTTGCCTCCTTTCATGCAGTCCAATACAAATTTCAAACCACTAATAACTCATTCAATATAAGTAAAAATTCTAAAATTTCAATATTAGTAAACTACACGACGAGTCGAATCTAACAAGATCCTACTTGGCTCATTTTAATTTGTATATCTATGTTTAAACTTTAAGTTAAAACAAGTGTGTAATAGTAGCAAATTAGACAATGTAGTTATTAAAAAATGGAGGAAGTATATCGCAATTGGTCTTCATTTTATGGACAAACACCAAAAACCACCGAACTCTAAAGAAGATCCACCCCAGTAGTTGATAACTAGAACACCAAAAATTCTCTGATGGCATCCAGTGAAGGTACTGTCCCATTCGATGCGAGAACGGGCTTCCAACAGATGAGAGAGTCGCTTGACCTACGTTTTCCAAGAACATCATTTGTGCGACTCCCTCCTATATGAGCCATAATATGACTCCAACCTTTTCTTTTAATTACAAAACTTACCAAAAAAAAAAAGTAATGAAAAAATAGCCAACTCCAATAGAAAAAAGAATTGATTGCGCAAAAAAATAGAAAAAGAAAATAGGAAAGAGAGGAAATGTTAAATGAAAAAAAGGGATAAAATAGATTATTTATAAAAAAAAAAAATTTATTTTATTACTTCTATTTTTATTTTTATTTTATTTTTAAAGTTTTACTTTTATTAGTACTACTTTTATTTTTAAGTCGCCAACCAAGTTCAAGTTGGTTGGCGTAAACGAGTTAACAGCGCTTAAACCCGCAGGTCCACCTCTCATCTTCGAAACCAAACCCGCCGTGGTCCGCTGTTCTGCAGTCTGCCACAACCCTAATCCATCGTCCCTCGCCCTTCTGAAAGCCCTAATCTCGCTCCTACCCGCCGTGCGCTATTCCGAAATTGTGGCGGAGCGCAGGGCCCGACCACAGCCCCGCGTCGCTATAGGGTGCTATTGACTACTACGGTGGCATCAACACCTTATATGGCTGCCAATGCTCAATCTCAGCATCGATGCGTTTTTGGTCAGAGTCTCTCTCTATTCTTTGATCGTTTTATGCAATGATTTTTTTCAAGCACCGTTTTTTTTTTTTCAATTTTATTGGGCAATGAATGAATTAGATTCCTATGCTATTTAATTTTCATTAATTAAAATTCACTTCTCTGGCTCTATGCTGTTGGCTTATACACTCTTATAAATGGTGGTGGTCTGGGATCGGGATGAAACCTAGCTAACTAATTAAGTTGTTATTTGAACACAGTTGGTAATATACCTTATGATGCCACTGAAGAGCAGCTTATTCAAATATGTGAGGAAGTTGGCCCAGTTGTTTCATTCAGGCGAGTTCAACTTTTGTTCTTTTGACATATTTTAGCTATAGTATTCGAAGTTAATTGCAACAAATATTTGCTCCGTATATAGGGACTCAAAGAGTGTTCCTTGGTTTCAGTGGGAAGCCAGCTTAACCATTTTATTCTGTATGAAGTTGGGTAAAGTGAAATTTTTTTATATGAATATTTGCTCAAATAACCTCTAATATTGGATTGAGGGATTATCATGTTTTAATTGTGTTTCCACTTTGCATTCTATTGTTAACCTTATGGATAAAGTGATGCATTCAAAATCCTCACACTTCCACTCATTGTTCTAACACAAGCGATTGAAAGACAATTAATTTGCTCAATTGGGACTGAGGTGTTTATGGTGCACAATAACATCACAAAGTATATGTCTTTAGTAGCAAAAATCTTTTTATTCCACAACAGAAAACAGATTCTTGAGCAGATTTGAAGTCGTTCATTAGATGTTAATTATATGCATTATGCTACGATTCCATATAACTTTTTCAATAAAGGCAACACTTTGACATTACAACTTTAAGTTAATAGACGCTTCCAGCCTCAGGATGAACTTGAGGACACTGTCATATGTATTTAAAGCTTTGATTAGAGTTATTGTTGACCAGCGTAAATTTTAACACCATGAACATTAAGATGAATAACCATTTGTTGCTTTTTGCTATTGCCCGTTAATTGCCATTAGTGAATTAGCTTTCTGTATCACAGATTAGTGGTTGACAGAGAAACTGGGAAACCCAAGGGATATGGATTCTGTGAGTATAAAGATGAAGAGACTGCTCTAAGTGCCCGCCGTAATCTTCAGGGTTATGAGATAAATGGTAGACAGCTGAGAGTTGACTTTGCTGAGAATGACAAGAACTCTGACAGGAATCGTGAACAGGTAAATCAATAACCACCTTGGTCTGTATTTTAAAAAAAAGTGGTATTCTCCAAACTTAATATAAATCTGATTCTTGTGTATGAATTACCAGCATCTTAATCGTTGAACCATCCATAAGTTTATTAACAATGGATTCGCCTGCAGGGGAGAGGTGGTCCTGGTGTTGTCCCGAATGTTGGTAAGTAAAATATTTAAATTTCTGGGTTTTCTTCCTGTTTATAATGAATATAATTTTTTAATAAGTTAATATTTTAATACATGTTTTTGCATGTTTTTACTCAACTTTTTAGTATTTTATTCTTTAAAATGTTACAATGCAGATTCTCACAAACAATTTGGGGGTCCAGCTGTCCCTGGGCATTCTAGCCTACACCAGCCAATAGGTGATTCTGTTGCAATGGCTGCTGCAACCATCATGGCAGGGGCACTTGGATCTGCTCAGATTGCTTATACGCCAAATCAACCAGGGTTGCCTAGTCAGTCTGTAACAGGCTCTGATCCTTTGACTCATCATTTAGCAAAGATGTCGAGGAATCAATTGACAGAGGTCCTTTCTGAGTTGAAGGTTAGCCCCTGAACATTATTCAGCTAGGATCCAATTCCTCAAATGGTCAATAATGAAATCTTAAAAAGAAAAAAAGAAAAAAGAAAAAAGAAAGAAACACTACTACACAACAAACAGTTATGCGAAGTCATGTGGAAAGTGGAGGTGAATCTATCATTATTGAATATGTACTGCCTAAATGAATTTGGTTCCATTTGGAGCATAAAATCCAATGGCAAGATGCTAAACAGTTTCAAAAGGGAGTGCTGTTTACATTATGTAGTCTTATCTAAGTAACTTGAATTCTTTATATGTTGTGTGTGATGTTGAGTGTTGACAGGCAATGGCTACACAAAATAAAGAGCAAGCCCAGCAGCTCTTGCTTTCCATGCCAAACTTGTGTAAAGCTGTTTTTCAGGTTTTTTCCCGACTTTGATAATGCCTGCAATATTTTGTAGCAGCATTTCTTTGGTTTACAGCTAATAATACATTTTCTCTCACATTAGCTATATAACAAGATTGTGTTTTCCACTATCCATTTTTCATTGAAAGTCCTGCTACAATTTGGGCTATTGACCTCTTTTTTTTTTTTTTTCTTTTTTTTTCTTTTCTTTTTTTCTGTTTTTTTTTTGGACTCTATATAGGCCCAGGTTATGCTAGGGATGGTGACTCCGCAGATGGTCTGTCTTCCTTTTCTTTCTGTTTCCGTTCGCAACCTTCTCTCTTAAAGAAGCTACTAGAGTTTAAGCTTGTGCTTTTGATTGTTTGAATTTACAGCTGCAGGTGCCAAATATTCGGCAAGTTACTGGTCACCCAGTGCAGCCTTTGGTTCAGAGTGCTCAAAATCTGTCTGGACTGCCTCCACTTCCACAAAATAAATTGCAATTGGGCTTGATGCCTTCAGCACATGAAAATAGAGTGTCTGCTGGTGTACCAAAACAATATGCTGCACTTCAGTTACCTGGGCAATCGCAAATTCAACGTCCACAACTAGTGCCAAACCAAGTTCTACCACAAGGTGAACTTCTTACCCATTCGGGTGCCTCTTTCTTCCCTTCTAGTCACCCTCAGTTAACATGGGATCTGTTGGTCCACAAATCCGTTTGACATCTTTTAATCAACAATGTCAATCTCCTTTCATCTGGAAATGCAGGATCTGTTCTCCATATTAATTCAAGTCATAATGATCAAGCAATGTTGCAAAATGCTGGTTCGCATCCTTCTGTGCCTATACCTCCGCAATTATCAGCTTCAAGATTTCAGGTCTCGAACATCTCTTAAGCTAGTTAGGATTTTAGAAGTTGAAACATTAAAGTATAAAAAAAGTTCTTTTTACCAATATGATTTTTGTTGTGACTGTACAATATATTTTATTCAGTGGATGGGACTTTCTTGCTCAAAAATCTGTTCTTCCAATCAAACCAATGAGGCCCCAGCATGAATAGCTGCAGACATAAAATTATCATTTTGAGTTGATGGATAGAATTAAAACTGGGTTTGGATTACAATATATGACTAGAATATGTAGTTGTGATGGATTTGTCATTCGTGTTTAGTTAATGAATTGAAAATGGAATACTGTTTGTGTAAAGAAAATTTTGAACAAATTCTTTTCCTCATAATTTCTCGGAATTGCTTATCCATAAAGGCATAAACTATGGTTATAATGTTATTCATGAATAGTAATTGCTAATGTGTGAATTGCTGTTTCATTTAGATATTTGCTTAAGTTTGGTTTGTGTGTTTCTATTTCTGGTCACAGCCTAACTCATCACCATCCTCTATCATGCTCGACAATATAGATCTGAAAGGGCATACATTAATTGGCCCTGGGAAAACAAGAATGGCCATAGATAGTATGGGCCAAATAGACAAAATGTCAAAAATGATGAAATTAAATGATGGAAGGGCTACTCCTTTCTCACAGGTTGAAAGTATTGCGACTCCTGCACCATTTCCAACCACAAGTATTCCAGGAAGACAAGCTTCCAATGCAGCAGAAGTTTTAAACACTGAGAAACAATCTAGTCAGGTAATTGATATCTGGAATATCTCTGTCAATAGTCTTTTGAAAATTGTGGTTCATTTGTATAAGGTATGCACGCATCCAATGGCTACACATTTTAAATTATTTTAAATCATTTCACTCCGAGGATAAAGGTGAAATGGAGTTTGGCGTAATCTGGAGCTTTTTCCTTACCCTTTGGATTAAAATGCTTTCTCTTGAATGTGGCAATGGAAAGTTGTGGGTTAGCAGCTAGCTTTCATTTATATTATTTTAGTTCTGTTTGTCTTTTGATGAAAAGTAGGACATGAACGTGTAGGGAAGAAGTTTGTGTGTGTATATATATGCGTGTGTGTGTGTGTGTAGAATTTCTATGTGCATGTGTTTTAGCTATAATAAACCTTATTTAGCTTGGACATGACATTTCAAGATGGTATAAAGGAATCATATGTTTTCATTGCATGCCATTGGCTTCTGCTGGTTTTCAGTTTTAATCGTGTGAACTTTGGAAAATGCCCATATACTTCTTTATTTTTCTAACATGATATATTCAAAAAAAATAATTTAGTATTGCCTAGTAACATCTCTCTCTGCATATATATAAGATGTTGAGTTATTATTCTTTAATACAGATGCAACTTCCCTCGGATTTGGATTCAACTCTGCTGCAGCAATTGTTGAATTTGACTCCGGAGCAGCTAAGTTCCCTGCCACCGGATCAGCAACAGCAAGTGATTCAACTTCAGCAGATGCTCCGACAGGCAACTTAGTTGAGTTAATGTCTTGGAGTAAGTATTTATTCACAACAAAATTCAACGGTTTAATTTATTATATATGCCTATTGCTTATTGCTTAAGGTGGTTTCTGGATTGAGCGATTAAAACTTGGATGTAAGGCTTAGGGCAGCAACAATTACTTGCATGGGTCTAAACGTGTTGACTCACTATTGGATCATATCGCAATAATGCCGGTTCAGATCATTGCATCCATTGATCCCTGGCCTGCAGAAATACACTTCTATATATCCATATCCAATCCCTATCTAAGAATTTTAATTGGTTTAATCATATATTTTTATATCATTCATCATTAGCGAAAAATAGAGGACTTCTTGCGCATCAAGTATTAGAAAACAAACAAATAAATAATATATACACAGAGGGATGATCTTATGCATATTTATAGACTTAGAGTTTCAGTGCACAAATAATTTTACAACATTCTAAATATGAGAAGAATTTTATTTTATACAATTTAAGTTATTAACCGCTGAAAATGTGTATTGGCATGCATGTCGGGTGGGTCGTAGCAAAAACTCTGAGACGGAGGTAGTATATGCTTACATAGGAAATAATGAGGTTCAGCCAACTGCCTACATCCTTCATAGTCCATACAACTCATGGGTTGTTTCAAATGTAGTACATTTGATACCAACTTAATATATTGGTACATATTAGTCGTGAAAGTTCTAGAATATGGTACATCTGGTAACAAGATAATATATTGATCCAATTTTATATGAGCACATCCAACACGTTTTATTTACTATCATATTTGGCCAAATTTCTTAATATGGAACGAATTTTATCATTGTGTGGAAATAGATATATCACAACAAGATAAAAGATATGTCCTCTGTCCCAACTGAAATGTCCTACTTACTATTTTTTAATGTCCCATCACAAATGTTTTCTTTCTATAAATAGAAATAATATTCCCCTCTATGTGGACCCTATCATATACTCACAAATCAACTTTACTTTAATTCCCGCGCGCAACAGTAACAGAACATTTGTAATGGGACGGAGGGAGTAGTATCTATTAAAATTTTCCAAATTTAATACTCCCTGCCGCTTCACTAGAGGCGTTTTTTGGGCAAAATATTTTAGATGGGGATAGATGTAAACTGAACGATCATTAGGAATTTTATGTGATGTGATGTCAATGAGCTTGAAATTTTAATTGATGTGATTGATGATGGTGAATTTGTGAGTGGTTTGAGATTTTAATTAATTTATTTATTAGTGGGATGACAGTGATTTGGAGTTATTGATAACACTAGTTAGAATTTGTACCTTTTATACTGCGATGGAGGAAGTACAATTCTCTCTTTTTTGTTTGTTTGTTTGTTTGTTTGTTTTTTTTTTTTTTGTTGGGTTTTCAAACCATCGAACTGAAGTCAAGTCATAACAATTATGCTATATAATGAATTGATTGAAATTTGCAGGTGGCGCCTAGATTGAATCATTGGAAATGCAGCACCATATAGAACTTAGTTGGAAGAGGAGGTGGGATGGATACAAATTGATGAACTAATAGTGTGGGAGTGCCACTGATGAGGACAGTCATGTTGACGACTGCAATGGAGGAGCTGTGCGGCTGCTATTAGCATATTCCCAAGAAGAGGAGAGCTACACATGGGTGTCTTTGTGGAGAATAGCTTGGCTGGATGAGTGTGTTGGCCGGTATATGAGAGTTCACAACTGTTGGCCCTTGGAATTCACAAAGCACGACTACCCACACCCGATCATAACTGGAATCAGGCCCACCTTGGCTTCTCTTCCTTGTGTTGACCGACCGCGCACACACTAATACTAACTTCTTCATCGTTGATCTGGTTACTGCTTCTGCCATCCACAAAGTACAAGATTGCAATTGATGAATGAATGATGACGAAAACAGTAGAGGTATTGAAACCGCTCAATGCTGCTTCATTTTCTCCTGGCTGTTTTCGCTCTGTTTCACAATTGCCATGAAGTTGGCTTTAAACTCCTTGCCTGAAATTGTCATGCGAAAATGTTTTACTTAATTATTCATTCTTAGAAAGCGATATTTAGTTGTTGCAATAAGATTAGTAGCAATGGACAAGCTAGCATCCAGGGCCGGGCTTTTTGAATGACATTTTGGCGGATGACATTTTAAGAATTGGACTTGTTCATTAGGAAAAATACTAGTATTACTGTAATAAATAAAGTGAGGAAAGGCCTCAAGCAAAACTTTTAAAGAGACAAGATTCAACTTGGATATAACAATAACAACATGGTGCAAGCAACGTGGCAACAAGAAGAGGCTTTGTGACGCAATTAATATCAATGGGCTTGGTCCTTTCATGATGCATAGGTTTCTTGATGATATATGGAGAGCAGACAGGCAGGTTATCATATACTCCCTTTGTCTTGCTAAAATTGAAATATGTGAATAGTTATTATTATTCGTTGAGTAATTTTGATTCAATTTTTTAACATAGTTATATAAGATAAAAGATAATTAAGTGGGATCTTGTTGGATTCGTCTAATTGCGTAGTTTTAGAATATAAAACTTTTATCATTTTTACTTTTATACAATTTGAGATATTATGTGTTAAATATGTGCATTGGATTGCGTGAAATACATTTACGTTACTTATAATTGTTAGAGAACGGAGGGATTGGTAGTATAGAACAACTGAATTGGTGTGGTACCGTATATGAAACATACTTATTTACAAAATATTAATCAATTTATATACAAACACACATTCATGTATACTGCACTATTGGGAATGAGACTTGACCCAAGTGGTCATGTTCCCTGCCTTCCAACCTGTCACGAGGTGACCGCTCCGTCTCGGACATCAACCGTGCGGCACCTCGGATTCCCTCGATACTCTTCGGACACTCGAGGTTCCAGCCTTTCTCATCTCCGATGCTTCACTAGTTTCGCCCTCCTTTTGGCTCATCTGGGGAACGAGATCAGCTCCTAACCAGTGTGAAACCCGACGTGCGTCTATCCTATCGATAGACTACCGCCGTGGTCCAAACACACGTTCTTAATACTGATCCCTCCCGACATTATGCGCAACCAGTAAGCCTGTCGCTCGTGCCGGACAGATGCTAGCTCACATTCTCCTCCAGCTAACTCGATACACGTCCTCGTGCATGCTGGGGAGGCCCGCTTCTTCATCCCTCTCTCTTCGAGGGTTGTGTGCAATTCCCATAGCCAACCCACACAACGTAGCATGCCTCCGACTTGGCCGCCACCTTGGCTGCAAGGCCTCCTGCCTTATGACCATCGAGCTTCTTCCGACATTCCACCCACTTGTGCCTAGTGTATGGCGAACTTTCACTGTTGCCTGCTTTTGCCCTCTTATAAGCGCTTGAAAGCTTCCCGCTTGGCCCACTACTAACTCCGACCACCCCGTAATGATAGAAGCTTTACAATAGGCTTTTACGTAAGATTCCTGCCTACTCATCTCATCTCACAAGCGCTTGGCCACCCATCTCGGTCTCATTCTCATTGGGTGCCTACTATCATTGCACAAGCGCTTGCTTCCTCGTTTGATACGGCTTCCTGCCTACTTTATTCACCTCTGTGATGCGAGCACTCGGCAAGCCTTTTGCCCTTCGGCACACAAGCGCTTGGCCTCGTTCGGATCTCTGCGTGGCAAGAGCAAACCCACAGCCAGCACACATCTGGCTTTGATACCAACTTTCACGGGGTGACCGCTCCGTCTCGGACATCACCTGTGTGGCACCTCGGGTTCCCTCGATACTCTTCGGACACCCGAGGTTCCAGCCTTTCTCATCTTCGATGCTTCACTGGTTTCGCCCTCCCGTGGGCTCATAAGGGGAATGGGATCAGCTCCCAACCAGTGTGAAACCCGACGGTGCGCCTATCCTCTCAGTAGACTACTGCCGTGGTCCAAACACACATCCTTAATACTGATCCCTCCTGACATTATGCGCAATCAATAAGCATCTCGCTTGTGCCGGACCGGCGCCGGCTCACATTCTCCTTCAGCTAACTTGATGCACGTCCTCGTGCATGCTGGGGAGGCCCGCTTCTTCATCCCTCTCTCTTCGAGGGTTGTGTGCAATTCCCATAGCCTACCCACACAACGTAGCATGCATCCGACTTGGCCGCCACCTTGGCTGCAAGGCCTCAAGCCTTATGACCATCGGGCTTCTTCCAGCATTCCATCCACGTATGCCGAGTGTATGGTGAACTTTCACTGTTGCCTGCTTTTGCCCTTTTATGAGCGCTTGGAAAGTTCCCGCTTGGCCCACCTCCGAACCAGTGTGAAACCCGATGGTGCGCCTATCCTCTCGATAGACTATCGCCGTGTTCAAACCACGTCCTTAATGCTGATCCCTCCCGACATTAGCGCAACCAGTAAGCATCTCGCTCGTGCCGGACCGGTGCCGGCTCACATTCTCCTCCAGCTAACTCGATGCACGTCCTCGTGCATGCTGGGGAGGCCCGCTTCTAAATCCCTCTCTCTTCGAGAGTTGTGCATAATTCCCATAGCCTACCCACACAACGTAGCATGCCTCCGACTTGGCCACCACCTTGGTTGCAAGGCCTCATGTCTTATGACCATCATGCTTCTTTCGGCATTCCACCCACTTGTGCCGATTGTATTGCGAACTTTCACTGTTGCATGCTTTTGCCCTCTTATGAGCGCTTGGAAGGCTTTCCGCTTGGCCCATTGCTAACTCCGACCACCCCCTAATGATAAAAGCTTTACAATAGGCTTTTATGTAACCTTCCTGCCTACTCATCTCATCTCACGAGCGCTTGACCACCCGTCTCGGTCTCATTCTCATTGGGTGCCTGCCTACTCTCTCATTGCACAAGCGCTTGCTTCCTCGTTTGATACGGCTTCCTGCCTACTCTATTCACCTCTGTGATACGAGCGCTCGACAAGCCTTTCGCCCTTCGACACACAAGCTCTTGGCCTCGTTCGGATCTCTGCGCGGCAAGAGCAAACCCACAGCTAGCACACATCTTGCTTTGATACCAACTGTCATGGGGTGACCGTTCCGTCTCGGACATCACCCATACGGAACATCGGGTTCCCTCGATACTCTTCGGACACTCGAGAGGTTCCAGCCTTTCTCTCCGATGCTTCACTGGTTTCGCCTCCCGTGGGCTCATGAGGGGAACGAGATTAGCTCCCAACCAGTGTGAAATTCGACGGTGCGCCTATCCTCTCGATAGACTACCACCGTGGTCCAAACACACATCCTTAATACCGATCCCTCCCGATATTATGCACAACCAGTAAGCATTCGCTCGTGCCGGACCGGCGTCGGTTCACATATAGGTTGGAGTTCGATTCCCACCCAGCCCCCTATCCTTCCTCTTTATCCCTTTGTAATTTGTGTGGCTTGAGCTCCTATATAGCTTTGTTATCACATACGTGTCAATGTTTAACCCAAAAAATGTATAATGCACTATTTTTGTTATATCTTAAGTGGGGGTAAGTATTGGTGGATTTAGAAAGTGGAAAGCTTCACACTAGAAGAGACATGCTTAAACGCCATAATAATTTAAGCCAACTATTTGGTGATAATTGTTAATATAATTTATTCATATCATACACTTTAATACAAATAATTCTTCATATGTTAAAATATTTTGTTCATCCTGTAAATATTGTTTTTGGGGGGATAAACTACAGAGTATATTATTGGTATAGAAAGGGATAAACGCAAAGAGTAAGAGAGAGCAAATTTTGAACATAGGAGAATATAAGAGTAGTTGAATTGTTGTGGACTATATACTTCTATTTGCATTTTTTGGGTCAATCATTTTTTATTTTTTATTTTTCAATTACATAAACATATCAAGATACAGGATACGTAGCGTCGAAATTAGTATACAAAAATATTCGCAACTCCGATGTAGCTGAGATACTATTGACTAAAATTAAAAGGAATCGAAACAATATTCTAGCTACTAGTGCCTACTGCCTACTTATGTTGTACCTTGTACTACTATAGGAGTATTCACATCACAGCTAATTCCTATCCTATTTTGATTCTTTTCCAGGCATAAATATGCAATAAAATACACAAGTAACACTGTAACAGTACTTCATTTGGGAATATGAGCAGGGGAGAGGGCCGGGGTGGGGACTGGGGATGGGGCTGTGGCTATGGCCGTTTTCCTGGTTACCCTAATGTAGCAATAGACGGCAGCGAAGATGGCGGTGGCCAGTCCCCCAATTATGACTCCTCCCCCGGCCATAGATGGGTCCCTTGGATGATGATGATGATGATGATGCTTCTCTTTCTCAATTTCCCTTGGGCTTCCCTCCTCCTCAACTTTTTCCGGTAAAGATTGCTCCTTAATTACATCAGCAGGTGGATGAGCCTCAGCCTGAGCCTGGAGCGTTGAAGCTGGCGGGTCGGCGGCGAATGGGGTGAGCCTTGCGTTGGTGGTGAAGAATAGAGCCAACAGTATGCAGAAAGCGAGTAAGTTTCTGATGCCCATTATGTGTTCGACGAAATTACAGAAAGGTATTTTGGGATTTGCTTATATGTTTGGTTTGAGTAGAAGAAAGTAGATGGAGAAATAAAGACTCCTACTATTGAAGTAGTATGTGGTTGTGTTGTGTTGTGTTGAGGAATTAGAGAGTGTTGCCTTGGTGTATTTATAGTAGTAGGAAAGAAAGATTGAGGAATTGGGAAATGGGAGATGACAGATGGCTGGCAGTATGCATTTAGGTGTTCCAGTTGGAAGTAGTAGTATTGGAGAATGGAGTCGGAGATAGTCAAAACTACTAGATGGAGATGGAAATGGAGGTGGAGTAGTGGAATTTGGGAGATCCTGAGAGTTGAGGTCCCTCACAGTACACAGTTCACACCACACCGTGTGTGTGGGGGTAGGGTAAGGTAGGGTAGGGTAGGGGTTTAGGCTGGGTTGTCCACTCGTCCTTGTCCTTTTTTAACATAATACAGAGTATATAGCTTAGATTGTGTGGTTTGAAATTCAGTGAAGCTTTCTGTTTCATCAGATTCCAGAGTTAGAGTTAGAGTTCAGCCTTAACCTTCACAAAAAGCTTAATATTCTAGATGCCTTTGTTGGCTTTGAGCAAAAAAAAACAAAAAACAAAAAAAAAAAAAATATTCTAAATCACGTGAATGTATAAAATTGTTTTGCAATAGATCTTGTGAATGTATAAAATTAATACTCCCTCCGTCCCACCTCAAACGTCTTGTTACTGTTGGGCACGAGAATTAATGTAAAATTGATTTGTGAGTATATGATGGGTAGGGATAAAAATAGACTAGGCCGAGCTAGGCTTATGCTCGAACGGCCTAGACCTGTGTCGATTTTTCAAGGCCCGAGCCTGGCCTATTACCTATGATACTATGATACGCCTATCTTATAGGCCCAAACCTGATCTATTATTTAAATAGACCAATTTTTAAGCCTTTTAAAAGTCTGACTAAGCCTATTTCAAAATTAAGTTAAAATTCTTTTATATATATCCGGATGTAATCATAACGTTGGAAGACATAAATTTGTGCATTTGGACAAGTCGTTATCTACAACAATTTATATACGGGAAAAAACTTATAAATATTATAAAAAAATTAATAATTGCTTCTACATAAAATAATAATAATAATATCATATATTCCTATGTAGTAAACATAAACAGACTAATAGTAATGTTAAATAGATCGGCCTGGTAGGCCTAATAGGCTTTTTATATAGCCTGGTCTGGGCCTATTTAGCTAAATAGACTTTTAAAATAGCCTGAGTCTGACTTGTTTATAAAAAAAATCTGGCCTGGCCCGGCCTTCGGTTGGCTAGGGCGTAGGCATCTGTCGGGTAGACTGGCTTATTCCCACCCCTAATGATGGGGTCCATTGTTGAAGGGAAAATTATTCTATTTATAGAAATAAGACATTTGTAATTGGACATCAAAAAATAGTAAGTAGGACATTTGTAATGGGACGGAGTGGGTATTAGGTAATACTTTGACCAAACGCAATGGGTCTGAGAGTTATGAGAGAGTTATGAGACTCTGGCAGCTAAGCAAATGTCTCAGATAATGTGGCTTGGGGATATCCGATATACGTCAAAAAATATTAGGTAATACTTTGCGCCTATAAGAGACTTAAAAAATTCCTTTGATTCACCTAAAAAATCAATATTCATATACCTTTAATTTAATTATTTTAAAAATTGGCTTGCAAGAAGGCACCCTTTTAGGTTTTGTTTGTAGTTTAGTAAAGAGAAGAGAAAAGAAATGGATTAGAAGACGATTTTGTTTGGAAATTTTATTTGTACAAAGGAATGTAATTAATTCCTCAGTTCCAAAGAATGAAAGAATGAGAAGTAGATCTTCTAATAAAATTATCATTTACTACATATTTACCAGTTTTTGACAAAGGAACATAAAGGGTAAATCATTTCTTCAAAACGGCAAAATTGATGTAAAAATAAAATATTTTACCTTCCAAATGCATTTTCCATCGTTTTCATTCTAAAATTTAAAGAATGAGTTTTACACCGTCCAGTCATTTTCTTTCCTTCCCACTTTTATTATATATCCAAACAAAGGAAAACTAATTACTTTCTTCCTCTTTTTCCTTTTATAAATACATGGCCTTATAAAATTTATTAGTGGGGTTTTCCTTTTCCTTTTTCTTTTTTTTTTTTAAAAAAAAGGAATAGGAAGGATTAATTGTCAGTTCAAGAAAATGTTTGAAAAAACAAATACTATTATGAAGGAAAAAGTGTATTAATTATGGGAGGAGATGGAAAGGATAGGAATGGGCAAATGTAGGTCCGAGATAGATGAAGCAGTCCATGTTACAAAATCATTGAATTCGTGTACCAAACCTAAATCACACAATTATATGACTGCCTGCCTATGCAATCAATATTAGAAAAATTGCGGATTCAGTCGCTAAAATTGTAGTAGCCAACGAATTTCGGTCGCTAAAATTATAGTAACTAACGAATTTCGGTCGCTAACCTCTTTAGTGACCAAATTTAACTAAAAAATTTTCGGTCACTGAAACAGAAAATTCCTGTAGTGAATACCTATTCAACACAAGCCATTACGTCTAAATCACAACATCTCCGCTCATTTATATATATGCTCAATTTTATTAAAATCCAAATTTAATGAACCTCCCATTTCTAATTGTTATATGGCGATATGATCTATCACATAGAATACGAATCATCATCATCATCATCCAATACTTCTGAAGAAGATTATTCATCCCCTTTATTTTATTTTATTATTTTTTTTTTATAAATTTGTATGGCATTGTTACCTGCAAGAATAACTATGAAATCCTCAAGAGATGAAGGTTTATATTTATCTTGAACGGATTAAGGGCTTCGATTTGCTTTAAATAAATTAAGGGCTTCTATATTAATAATCTCATGAAAGTTATACTACATATAGAAGACGAGATTGTAAATAATAAATGAAGATATTGGAATTGGTATTTGATTGAGATGTTGAGTGCATGTGTTTAACAAATGCAATAGCGTCCTACAGTATATTATTTATAGATTTATAGGGGGGTACGTACGGTGCGTGTGGTGAATGGTGGTCATATGTCTTGGGACTATGCAACTAATTACTAGTAGAAGAGATCATATATGTGTATTGCGGAGCGGAGGGACGCGTCTCTTAATTGGTCAGCTTCACAACTGTTGGAATACATGCATGCATCTGTTCGTGAAGGGATATGTCATATGTAGCCTTCTGTTTAAGGGTATGCATTGCAGGGTGCTTTATTTTTTTCCCTTTGATAGGCTGATGTTGATCCCCAGAGACTTTTCCAGACTTCATTTGTCTATCTGCAACGCAGAGTCCTTAATTGGATATCTTCTTACATCCTTTCTAAGATGTTTTAAATATTATCTATATCGGACATATAAATTTAGGAAAATTTCGAAAATATTGAAATTTTGGGAGAAATTTCGAACATATTTGAAATTTTTTGAGAAAACTAATTCGAGTTTCTAAGATGATGAAAATTAAGATATTTCAAAATTCTTCATGTCTATTGCTATATAAATTAGTAATATGCTAACAACACTCATTTAATGATATAATATGCTAGTAATATTATTGATATCATGCACCATGTTGATTGATAAGAAACTTAAAATTGATAAACAAGCTAATTGGATGACATCATCAATATGGGTTGAAATAAAACTTTTAATTTTTTTTAATTATTTTTAAAATTTTAAAAGAAATATTTTTTAAAAAAAAATCGGAAAATTTCGGGAAATTTTGGGAAAATTCGGACGAAATTTTGATGGAAATTTTGCCAAAAAATATTGCATGTGAAATTTCGCTTCGTGGTGTCTCGAAAACTGAAATTTCGGTGGAAATTTCGAAAATTTCGGTCGAAATTTCGAAAATTTCGGGATATTTAAAACAATGGTATTAACATAGGCCTCATTATTATGTAGTGCCGTGTTTGAATTTTAATTGAGTTGTTTATTGTGTGAGGTGATGATTGTGAATTTGAATTTATTAATGGTAGTGGATTTGAAATTTTTAATATATTTATTAATTAATGTGATGCAATAAGTATAGGTTTTGAGATAGTATTATCTAATTATTATACCAGTATTTCTTAACATGGGAATGAGACATAAATGTTGAGAGAAATTAAAAAGAAAAATAGACATAAATAATGAATGGATGTAGTATGTTTGGACGTTGAATAATTTGGGATAAGAATTTAATATATTTATCATTTTAAATTTAATTTGGAGTACATATTAGGAAAACCAATTATTTTTTTTTGATAACAAGGAAAACCAATTATTATGTTAAAAGAAAAAAGAGAAAATATTTGGACAGTAGGTAGAATGAATGTAGCCAACAGTCAACCCTCTCGCAGTTTTAGCTATCACTTAGCAAGTGCCAGCCTGACAAGATTTTCTGTATATTCTTGCAGTATTGCATTTTGTCTCAATTATATCTTTTTATAATTTGCCACCACCCTCGCAGTTGAAGCTTCGCCAAAAAAATAATTGCTCTCTCGTATAAATGTTCATTTCATGCGTTTCACGCAGTTCAAGATATATTTTTAAATATTTATAATTCAAATTGTATATAAGTAAAAATTATAAAAATTTAATATTATAAAACTACGTGATTAGACGAATCTAACAAGATCTCACATGACTATGTTTTTTCATATATAATTATGTTAAAAAAATTAATCAAAGTTACTCAATAAATAGTTACTACTATGCAAATTACTCATTTATTTGAGAACGGAGGTAGTACATATATAGAAGTATATATATATATTGTATATCTTTTTATAAATTTAAAATATATATTTTTTAATAATAAGTAGTAGTATTTCTTCCTCCCATACATTTGTCATTTGAAATTCTTTAAAATAATTTAAATTACTTTTCTTACATATTTCTTTGTTTCATATTTATTCTATTTTCTAAATCATTTCACTTTTTATTGATCTTTTTTAAATTTCCCTAAAACAATTAATTTTAATTTTTATTTATCCATTTTCCTTTAAGAAAATTATTTAAATAAAGTAGTTATGTAAGCATATATATTTTTAGAAGGAAAACCGTTTATTAACGAAGAATACTTTAAATTTTATGTGCTATATTGAATAGTTGCTTGTCTTTTTTTTCTTTTTCTTTTTTTTTTAATGAGCCGAAGCTGGGAAAGATTGGGGTGATTAATGAGTGCTACTCGTACTCGACTCGGGACTCGGCTCGAAAAGAACTCAACTCGTACTCAACTATCACTACTCGACTCATGCTCGAGCTCGAGCTCGACTCGAGCATTTGAGCTCGACTCGACTCGATAACATCCCTGATACATATTTTAATTAACCTTCATCTCATACTTTCCCTCACAGTCCACTTTATTTTCTATTAGAAAATATGTCAGTTATTTAATATATCTAAACGAGAAAAAATAGTCATTCTAGAAAATTAAAATATATTTTTAAAAAAATTTAGTTCTATCATAATTGTACGATAAACAATATTCAAGTATCAAATTGAATTGTGTCTTTCAGGCTATGGTTAAAACTCCAAAATCAAATATTACGAAAAAATAAAACAAAATTCAAACTTAAGCTACAGACTCAAGTTCGAGCTTAGCAAAAAAAATACTCGTGAACTATTTGAGCTCAAACTCGAACTCGATGATACTCGACTCGAACTCGAGCTCGTGCTCGAACTCGAACTCGAATATCTTTTGTCAAGCTCAAACTCAAGTACTATGATACTCGAGCTCGACTCGACTCGATATCACCCCAATAGAACAAGGAAAAAGACCTAGTAACATGGCAAAATGGTCCAAAACTTACAAAGAAACAGAAAAACGGGGAGAAGAAGAAAAACGGAACTAGACTAGCATCTAGCGAACCAAGCACCCGAGGCGTTGGCTTCCAAAGCTGAAAGGATGAAGTCCGGGGGAAAGCCAAAGTCGTGTAAAAATCTTCCGTAGAAGCCCCATGTTTGGCCAACACGTCTGCCACCATATTGCCTTCCTTCGGAACATGATGATCTTGCAATCCTCAAAGCGGCTGCGCGTCGTGTTAATCCTCATAGTAGTCGAAGCACAGGTAGTTGCTTGTCTTTTAAGATTGCTTACTTTTTACGAGTGATATTTTTTTAGTTATATTAAGTTATTTATTTTTAGCAAAACTAAAGCCAGAAAAATGATTGGTGGGAAGTGGGAACCCATATCACACTAATGTTACGTTATTTGTGATAAGAGTTTTAATATATTTAAGGGTTTTCTCTATATCTTATAAATGCGGAAGATCAGATTCTTCCAATTCTTTCAATTGAAATCTCCACCGTCCATCCTACTCTTCAATTGAAATCTCCACCGTTCATCTTAATTCAATTTTAATCCTGACCCTTAATTTTCCAATTGATTTTTGGCCATTGATTACTGGTGAATTGAAATTCACTCCATTAGATCAAAATTCTATTGGATTCACATCGGCTTCAATCGAGGTATCCATTCTCGATTCTCTTGTTCGTCGCAGCGGTCCCGTCCTGGCTCGCCAATTTCCTCTCTTCCTGTCGACGTTTCGGCCCGAGATTTGGTTGAACCTTGGTTGTTCCGAGGGCTCGGCGTCCTTTGTCTCGGCGTTCTTGGCTTGCACTTCCGCTGTATTTCGGAGGCTGCTCCGGACCTTTGTTTTTGCCATCTCCCCGCGCATCCCGCTGTGTTTCGGGTTTCCTTTCATTCCGCCGTCCGCCGCCGCTGTCCGTGGCCTGCCTCTTCATTCCCGGGTAGTTCTGGTATCTGTCCGCCTTCAATTCACCTGAATTTCCCTTACTAGGTGCGCCCGCCTGCTTCTCCGTTAGGTTTGGGGTTGCTTACCACGCCGCTGCTCCTCGCGGTGGCCCGTCGCTGTGCCAGCCCCCCTTTTGCTAGGGTTGTTTGGGACATCTGGCTTCCATCATGGTAACCGCAACCCTCTTGAGCTTGCTGATTTTTTACAGGTGGTTGTTTTTTAGATTTTCATATAATCACTGGATACAAGAATGCCTTTGTGATTGGTGCCTACTCTTTTCTATTGTGCTGTCGTGTAATCAATGTGTGCCCTGCCCAGTTTTATTTACTTCAATTCACGTGAAATATATCAATATATATATGTACAACTTTTCCACGGTTTCTTCCTTGTTTTGTGGTGATTCCGTTTCTTTGATGATGTTTATTAGCTGTAATGGACTATGCTAATTGTTCTTACATTTGATTTGCCAGGCACCATTAAATCACGCGATGAGGGCTTCTATTTGTCCAGGGATTCGCTTGACAATGCTTGATGGGAGGGTATCAGCTTGGGGTATTCTTCTGAAGCCTGCTAACATCTTTGTCGTACAACAAAAATTGTATATAATTGTTTGATGAAGTTTTGTTGAAGTTGTTTCTTTTCCCAATTAACTTTTACTGTTTGCTCTTTTATTTCAGTGAGCCACATAGCCTTCTGGGATCAGTCATTACAATAATACTGCGCACGGTTCAGTGGGTGGTTCATTCCTCTGTGTGGCGAGTTACGTATCTGTACATTTACGCTTTTTTCCCCTCTTGTTGTGCTCAGCCAGTATAATTTTAAGACAGAAATTAGGGTTTGGTTAGGCTGCCCACAAAGTGTTTGCTGGCATGGTTGCCTGAATTCTCCGGGGTATTACTCTTGTGTTTGCTTGCGGTTGGGTGGCTCTTCGTGCTCTTGCTTCTACCTCCAGCCCCAGCTGTTTGTAATGAACTGACTTTGTGCCTACATTTTGTATAAAACGTCTGCAAAATCCTATCTTTCCTCTGTTACCCACGTTACCCACTGTAACATCCCAAATTTTATTATATTCTACCAGCAATAATTATTGTTATTTAATTTATTATTATTATTATTATATGGGATTATATTATCATTATTATTTTGGGGGATTATTTTTATTTATGAAGTTATTAAAATTCTACTAAGGGGTATTGTGGCATTTTAACTTATTTAATTTTAGAAAAGTTTATTTTGATAATTAATAATAATTATGAGTATTAGAAAATTTATATTATCTTTCCCTGTTATATTATTACTATTATTTAAGGTTAAATTGTTATAAAAAATTATTACTTTGTTACTATTATCTTTAAAAGTTTATTATTATTATTTAGACTTTGTTACTTTAAGTATATATAATTTTTATATGTGGATAGGGAATACATGTACATTACTTTGTTTTAATAAATATATATATATATATATATATATATATAATATGTTAATAGTAAGAGGAAGGAGGTAAGTGTACATATATATATAAACTAATAATATATGTTGTAGTAACATTTGTCCCACATCGGACAAGTCAAAATGGAAATGAGATGCGTAAGGGTGACGTGGCCATGCAAAGACAATTGGAATTGGAAACTAGTTGAGACAGCTCCCTACATCGAATAGATAAGTAATAGTACTAGGTAGTTATCCCACATCGAAAATTTTGATTTCAACCCACCCGTCTCCTCTATATAGGCCAGTACCCCTTTTGCTTGTCTTGCCAATTTCCTTTGCAGCTTGCATTGTCCTGGCCTATTGGGGTGATTCTTTACGTCGCCTCGGTCTTTCTTTTAGAGGAGGACCACATTTAGTTTTGGTAGCGGAGTAGTAGCCGGCGAGGCGCTAAGGATCTGCTGGGCAAGTTGGTGATAGTTTAATATTTTGCGATTTGCGGTAGAGTAAGTTTCCTATACTCTTCTTTAAGCTCCCTATGCTTTTCTGCCCTTATTATTTTTATTCGCTTCCTTTATTGGTTTCATGTATTCGCTTTCCCTATTCATTTAGCTTGTCTTTGCTTCGCTTATTTAGTTTGTCTTTGCCTTAGTAGTAGGCCTTTATTTTTGTTCCTGCTTTAGTAGTTGGTATTATTTTTCGTTCTTGCCCTACTAGTAGTAGGCTTTTATTGTTTCTTATTGGCCTACAATATCCGTTATCGCTTGTTCATTCCTTGATGATTCTTTTATTGTTTCTTATTGGTCTACAATATCCGTTATCGCTTGTTCGTTCCTTGATGATTGTTTTATTTGTTAGCCCTGTTGTTCCTGCTGCATTTGTTTCCATCGCGTATTTCCTTTTGAATTCGTTCCAATTGCCTTTGATTTACGTAGACACTCGCTGTATAAATAACTCTTTGACTATATGTCCTAAGTACGACAACATAGGTTATAGCCATCCCGCCGAGGGGTTTAAATGACATATTATGAGTGAGACCAATTCATTGATGATCTTTGTTGAACCTGGTGAGGTAATCCAACTTGTTGTTGACTCCTTGGCCTGCGGGCGCCCTTAAAGGGTAATTATCTATTGATTAATAGATAACAAGCATGATTGAGGTTGACTTGTCGTGTGACGGCCCGTGTTCAGTAGGCGCTGGAAAATGCCATATAAAGTGACCCCTGATCTAAATGAGATCGGATGAGACCCGAGATTTAGTCAGGATACCGGTATTGTGAGGTTCATTCTGAATCCCTCTAACATGCATGCAACCATTGAGATGGTTATTCATATATTGGCATTTGCCCTTTTTGAGGATTTCGGGTTGATCCTGAAATTAATATTACATATTGTTTAATTGTTGGTTGCTGATTTGAGAGTACCATTATTGTGTTTCCCCTATGGTTGAGCTCCGGCTTATTGATCTGAAAGCAACCTTGTTCTGTCCATAATTCTTTGGTTGTTCGTTGATTCCGAGTATAGGGAACTTACCAGCGAATTCGTCACTGATAATCCTTCTTTCTTTATTCCTTTTTCCTTCCAGGTTAAGATTAAAGATTTACATGGGAAGGGAGCACTACACCTGCATATTTTCTGCATAAGAATTTTCATTAGTTTTGGAAGATGTCTGACTTTTGACAGCTCTGCGTTGTGATTTTGGTATTTTTTGTATAAAAAAAATGATTAATATCCCTATACTGTATATTGTTTTAAGAAACGATGTTCATTTTAATGAAATATTATATTTGTTATCTTTAAGTATTGTTGTTGAAAATGGATAATTGGTATACTCGTTTTAGCCTTAGCATCTCCTGAATAAGCCCAATGTGTTAGATCGAGTCTTATTTGGGAGGTGTGGCGGTAACACTCACGAGTCCGAAAAACCGGGGTGTTACACCCACGTTTGTTACTGATGATCGTTCATATATTTGTTTCCTTCTCGGTGTCTTCAAGGTTGCCCGTATTTTATATGGTAATTCCCTTCTTGTTGCCGGTTTGTGTGCTTAAATTTGGCCAGTTTGGGTTTTACATGGATATGACTGAATTTCATTGTTTTATGCACTCCTTCATTTTCTATTGTTCTTCTTTCTTTGGGGAAGATCCGTGGCATGGAAGCCGCAACTGTAGCACTTACATTTCCCACTGGTCCTTGTACGAGGAATCAAGTCAAGAAGTTCACATCCCAAGTTGCTGAACTACTGGAGCAAGACTTTGATGATGAGATGCTGAAGGCCATAGGATGCCAATCCGGACCAAGGATGCTGCTTCAGTACAATCCGGAAGAAAGTTCAGGATCCACCTAGAAGGACCCGATATGCAGTAGCTGACCCGTGCCAGCTGACCCGTGCCCTCTTATGGGATCTTTTTGTGGTTATTTTATGTTGTCCTCTTATGTGATCTTTTTGTGGTTATTTTATGTTGTTCTAGTTTAATATAGTGTACCAACTCATGTAATATAGTGCACAAATGTAACACCCCGGATTTGATAACCCAGGCCGGGATGTCACCGCCACACCTCCCAAGCAAGACACGACTTCATTCGAGCTCACTTAAAAGATGCAAGGCTAAGGGTATAAAATAATTTTGTGATATAGTGATATTGAGTTATTGTTTGATTGTTGATTGTTTTGTTGTTTGATCGGTTGATTATTTGAGTATTGGTCGTTTGACTGAACCTAGAACTGAAATTTCCAAGTTGCCTACGTACCCTGTGAAGGGATCAAGTCATTACGTAGTTCAGAACAATTTGAATTTGTTTATTCGGGATACAAAATATTCGGGTCGGGCTCAAAAGTAAATTTCTACGTATTATTACGGGGTATTAC
Organism: Hygrophila difformis; assembly: GCA_030278955.1. Lineage (NCBI taxonomy): Eukaryota > Viridiplantae > Streptophyta > Magnoliopsida > Lamiales > Acanthaceae > Hygrophila > Hygrophila difformis. The sequence goes on along the minus strand of JAOANR010000007.1, from coordinate 59,510,541 downwards.
ATCCTCTCCCCCTTAGGACTTTAGTTATGTCCCCATAACTGCCTATACGTTATTCTCGGGAAGGTTTGATTATCGTTACCTTCGACCCCCTTCTCACTGGGCTGGTAATTTGACTCGATCGTCGCCATCCGACTGTCCCACAGCTCTTTCTTGGTCTCCTTGTTGCGGATTTACCACGTCTAGTCTCTTCTCAATCTCCTCCTCTGGCGTTTGACATTTTCCAGCCTTGTGACCAAACTTGCCGCATTGATAGCAGGCTCCAGGCTTCGGGCACTGGCGCATCAGATGCGCATGGTTGCATCGTGGGCAACGTGATATGACTGGACTACGGATGTCATCTCGACGGTCCGGGTTCTGCGGCTGGTTGGGTTTAATGGTCACGTCCTCTCTCCTGCTAATGTTTTCTATTCGCGTCCGGCAGTCAGGCAGCCGATGACCTTGTCGCCCGCATCGATAGCACGCGCCAGGTTTAGGGCATCCTCTCGCATAATGTGGTTTACCACACTTTGGGCATGGTGGCGCATAGTCACCATGGTTGAAGACTATCCCTTTGTTTCCTCCACTGTTGCCTTGAGATGGTGTATTTGGGCCTCCCCGAATATGGTTCCTACCTGAGTAATTATTGGTTTTGTGGTCCCGTTTCCTCTTGCCTTGCCCTTGGTTGATTAGTGCATTTCCCAAGGCAACCACAGCTTCCTCTATAGTTCTCAATCGGTCACTTAAGTTCTTGGGTATGAAAGCTACTTGTCCTCCTTGATTGGGTGCACTAACGTCTTGTACTGGTACGTCGGGTGGTCGTGGCTCTTCGTTGGTGTGGGGTGGGAAGGGTGGATTGCTAGGTCTTCCTCCTGGTGCCATTCTGTCACAACGTGCAAGGATTTGATTCTAAGAATTTCATAGAGTGTTGGAAAAATATTAATTTGTTGAATCAAATGGTGTTAATAGGAGTTGTTTAGAGTGTATTATGTAATGTGGTATTTAGAGTAGTTTATATGGTGCGGTGTTTAGAGTTTAACGTTTTATTGCTTGGGCGCGGCGTAGTAGGGTATAGATTTTAATAAGAATTCCTCAAGATTTTTGGAATAATAAGAGTGTTGTAATGATAGATGGGGACTTGCACTTTATTTCTCCATATAAGAAACTTTTTTTTTTTTTTGTACAAAGATAGGAAATGAAATGGTGCTTCTATTTCTCGGAAAGGAATAACTAGGCGATGGTAGATAAATAGCGGTTATAACCTTCAATCTCCTTAAGCCACGTTGGTAGGGTCTTCCTCCGTTGGGCTTTGATTCAATCCATCATTGCTTCGTTTCGTTCGGTAAGTTTTTAAACTTGGGTCTCTAGGTTATTTATGCGTTTATCGTTTTCATCGTTAGATTTCTCTACAAGTTATAATATATCGTCTACGTCAAAATCTATGAAAAAAAAGGTAGGGAATAGTTATGCGCATGCTAAATATAGACGATCAAGATCTAAAGTTAAGGCACGGTCAGTCTCAAGCTAACGCTTCTAAGTCAAGAGTCAAGGTTAAGCCAAATACTAGAGTGAGAGTGTTATCTAACGTAAGCGATTCACATAAAAAGGTTAGTACAAATATGTATGTATGCATATGCTATCCCCCCGATAAAATTTTAATTTATGCATGCATTTATTTACCCATGGGTTTTAAAAATAAATTTATTCCATGGACAGATTTTAAAGAATAAGGGTAAAAAGGTTTGGGCCACTATATTGGGCAAAAAGAAATAAATTCTATTGGGCTTAAGTAAAAACAAGGGTATTGGGCCAAAATAATTGGTCCAACATAGTAATTAAATATTGGGCTAAAAATTTGGGCTAAAATATTTTGGGCTTAAAAAAAAGTTTGGCTCAACAATGATAGTTTTAAAATAATAATGGTTTTAAAAATAATACTAGTTTAAAAATGATAATAGTTTAAAAATAATAATACTAGTTTTAAAAATAGTCCGGGCTCTGATACCACTTTGTAACACCCCGGATTTGATAACCCAGGCCGGGATGTCATCGCTACACCTCCCAAGCAAGACACGACTTCATTCGAGCTCACTTGAAAGATGCAAGGCTAAGGGTATAAAATAATTTCAAACAAGCAAGTCCGGAATACTTATATTTAAAAATAATAATCATCCATACACGCAGCGGAAATATAAGTTGTGCAGCGGAAATAAAGTATAAGGGCCGACATGGCCAAAACACGGGTTAACAGGCCCGTATGCAGTCTCATGTAGAAAATAATTTAATGTCCAAAATAAATTCACCGGATGTATGCTCATGCTTCATACTCTGTCATAAAAAAATAGAAAGCAACGTTTATCAGTATTAAGGAATACTGAGTAAGTCAATCCCTAACGTAGCAATAAAGGGGTTTAAAAATTTTAATAATTAAAAACTCATTTTAAGCATGCATATTAAACCATGAAATTTGACTAGTTACTAGACAATAATTAAATTCATATTCTCTCTTAACTGAATTAAATCTAGAGATGAGAATATAAGACATAAGCCTAATTCTAAAACATGTCCTATTAATTAGCATGAGCAAAGACATAATTTAAAAATAAGATAAAGTTATTTAAATTTTTCCACGAGTAAAAACAAACTAGGCAGGCATACAAATATTCCATTCACCAATTTAAAAATAAATAATTTAATTGTATACTTGAATATGCATTAAAATTCATAATTAATAATTTAACATGTTATAAAATTTAAGACAAAATTTTTAATGCATAATTTAAGGACATAAATAAATAAACAAATACATAAAAAGAATTAAGTCTTTTATTTCCCCCGTTACATCACCGTTTCTCAATATTTAGTGTAGCCGGCAATCCGGCGGCCGCAGCCGTTTCGTATTTCAAGTATTTCAAGTATTTCACGATTGCATCGCAATCTCGTCAAGTTTAGCCGGTCATTCGGCGGCCGCAGCCGTTTCGTATTTCAAGTATTTCAAGTATTTCCAAGTATTTCACGATTGCATCGCAATCTCGTCAAGTTTAGCCGGTCATCCGGCGGCCGCAGCCGTATCTGCCATACCCAAAACACTCCGGAGCCTCGGGGAAATCCATACGGATAATCACGAGAGTGTAGGCCATGTATCTCCCGCCGTTTGGCGTAAAATCTCATCTAATTTCTCTCGTCCATTATAGGCCCGAAGAGAAAGGCTAAAGGGGCACCCTGCAGAGCATTCACCCTCCGCCAAGTATCTCATATGTTTCAATTTAGTGTAACGGGATTTTTCAAAAGTATAGATGTATCGTATTTTAAGGTCTCGACCGTTTGTTTCGAAATTTCAAAATCTCTTCGATTTAAAATCATTTGGCGTCACAGTTTACGCCTTTTTAATTTAAAAATTCTTCTCAAGTCCAAAAATTCTGAAATTTTCATGGTATATCAAAAACACCCTAACGAACAACTTTCGTGTTTTAACGATTTCAAAATAAGTTGAGGAAACATGTCGAAAATCGAGTTTATTGCACAACATGTACACTGTCAGGATTCAGGATTACCACAGTTTAGAAAATCGGCGTTTTGACATAACAAATGGACTCCAAAAATTCTGAAATTTTATATGCACATACTAGACATAATTATCTACAACTTTCATTTAGATTTCAAAGATCAAAACGGACTAGAAAATATAGAAACGGGTTCATCAAGTTCGGACATCAACACTGTCGGTTTTTCGAAAACGTTTTTCAAGGCAGTTTATGTTCGGATCATTTTGGGGTATCAAACGTTGATGAAAATGACTGAAATTTTTACACAACATAGATTAATGTGTTAGGAACAAAAGTCTAGTTTTGAGTTTCTCGGATTGGATTCTCCAAGTATGAGTGTTAATTGGATTTCAGAAATTGCGCAAGATAGGGTTTTTAGGTTCGGTATTTACGTTTCGTTACAACGTGACTAAATCGGACGCCCCTAAGCCACCCGTATTGATATGAAAGGCATCAACTTACTGTGGTAAGGTGTTTGGTCATCCTCGGGTCGCTTGGCTCATCCAAATCCACTACGAACGGATCTCCTCAACGCCAAGCTTCCAACATGAATCTGAAATCCTAAAGCTCTTGCTCTCCACACCTCCTTCGTCGATTTCCGTCGCCGAAAAGTGATCGGAAAGTTCGAAGTTGGTGATTTCAGGTGTTGGAAGAACTTTGGAGAGTTGGAGAGTGTTTTTGGGGCTGCTAGGGTTAGAGTCTGGAAAATAATGAGTCCCATGACCTCCAAATCCGACCATATAGCCTTCCCTTTGCTTAAGATTGAGTTACCAAAGTCGGGGGCCGAAAATAAGGTAAGAAATCATCGAAATCCGCAATATGATCACATACTGTTACTTGGCGGGGTCTCGGCTCGGTTTGGGGCTTAGACCGCACGGCCACCGCGCGGGCCCCGGCTGGGCTGCGGTCCGTGCCGGGCCGTGCGATCCGTCGGGTCTTTTCTTATCTCTTTCGGACTTCTGTCCTCCTACGTTTTCGGGCTCGATTTTCCGGGTCATTCTCGGATTACGATTCCTATCTTAGATTTATTTTGACTTAAATTGATTTCGTATTTGAAATATTAAGTCCGTCGGTTTTGGATTCGTCGGCTTCTAAATCGTCGTCTTTTGACTTCCGTGCATTTCCGACTTTACAGGTTCTCGGAATCAAAACCTCTTCGCTCTTCGGATTAAATTCTATTTCTTTTTTTAAAAAAATTCGCGGGTGCTACAAGGGTATATCATGGAGGATTCTCTAATATTTTCCCATCCTCTTGGCCGTCCACTTCTTTCCGAATATCATGGATTTTGGTTGATATGTTTGATTCAACTTCCTTGCTAGTGCAGATGTCCCTAAAAATATAAGGATTTTTTTCTTAATCACTAATCTACCTTGGCTGCTTTCCCTCCATTACGTACATGCATCCCTCAATTGGATGTTGTCATGCTTGCTATAATTAATAAGGTAATGGGATATTCCAATTATGTAAATTTCAAAGTGAAAACAATTCAAGCATTCAGTTGAATTTATTTACTCACTTGTTGAGTATCAAGGATTAAATCATTAAACAATAATTATTTCTAATTAATAATTTATCAAAGATAAATTATTTTGATCATTAGAATTAATTATGGGATATTACAGTCTACCCCCCCTTAAGAATCAACTTCGTCCTCGAAGTTGCGTGTGAGCCTCTCGCGAGTTGAGAACTATGATCCTTTCGTTCATTTCGTTTTTGTGATATAGTGATATTGAGTTATTGTTTGATTGTTGATTGTTTTGTTGTTTGATCGGTTGATTATTTGAGTATTGGTCGTTTGACTGAATCTAGAACTGAAATTTCCAAGTTGCCTACGTACCCTGTGAAGGGATCAAGTCATTACGTAGTTCAGAACAATTTGAATTTGTTTATTCGGGATACAAAATATTCGGGTCGGGCTCAAAAGTAAATTTCTACGTATTATTACGGGGTATTACAGCAAACTTATGTTAGGCTAGTGCACTTCTTTTCTTAAATTGTGTTCAAGTCTTGTAACCATGTGGGATCCTTGGACCTCTATATATATGTCCTCTCCCACACCATTGTATCATCTTTTGTTGAATGAAATTTTGCAACTTTGCATTCTCTTCCGAGGGATCACACCAAGCTCATTCTTGGGCAAACTCCATCAACTTGGATTTGAAGCTCTCCAAGATGATTACAATCAACACTTTGGACTTGTGAGAAGTTGAGGATACGACGTAGGGGCGTGTTTGTTTCTTCCTTGCTCGATCTTGGTATTAATAGCTTCCCTATCCTTTTAATTCTTTGTTTGTTGTTCGTTCCTTGCAAGATTGTATCCTATGATCCATGGCTGTAGTTTAGAATTTGGTATCAGAGCCTAAGATAGGATCTTTCTTGTGTTCATCAAAATCCATAAAAACCAAAAAAAAAAATCAAAAAAAAAATCTGAAAATCTGGACAGAATCTGTTTTGGCCATTTCCGAACTGAATATTTGGAGTCTTCAAAATATTGGCATATATTTAGAATCATCTCGTCGAGTAGATGAATTTTCATATATGATATGCTCAATTTCGAGTTCGTATGACAAAGGTATGACCTATTGAAGTTTATGTGTATATTCTTGCCAAAACCGAAAATTCCACCAACTTTTGGTTCTTGATCTTGTTTTTCTTGTGTTTTTGTGTTAGTTTTCATTACTTGAATTCTTGTATGTGATATACTTTGCATTTGAAATTTGATTGCTTGATTAATTGGACTATTTGCCTCAAAAATTCTAAAAGAGTGTTGAGTGTTTATTTGAGTGTTCTTCAAGTTCATGGTCAGTGTTCATAAATTCTTGAGCAAAGTTGTTTGATCTAAAAATCTTTAGGAAGCCGTGTGTGAGTCAAGAATGGATAGCCATCATAATTCCAAATCCTAACTACTTGATTTGAAAGGGATTGAAATCGTGCACCAAAATTCCTTAATTTGCGGCCGAAGTCTGAGATTTGATTTTGATTTTTAGAGTGTAAGAAAAGTCCAAGGTTGCGTCTGAGGGACATTCAAAGTTGAAAGCAATTGTTCTAGTAACTTTCCTCTCATTAGGTGGCCTTAAATTTCCACAAATAAACGAGTGACTGGTTGCCAATTTGCCATAGCAATTGGAATTGTACTAATCAAACTTTACAGAGCAAGCCAAAAATTATGGGCTCATGATTGTAAATTTTATGAGGTCACCCAAACCAACATGCTTTCCCCATTCCAAGTAAAAGCACACGTATGGAATAGCCATTGAAAAAAAAAAGTCCAAAATTCAAATTGGAGTTTAAAACTTACTCGTGGACCCCGTTAGGAAACTATCCTTCCATGTCAGTATATAAGTTGGGCATTGAATTGGGATTTGTGTGTAACTAAATATTTGGGAGTCGAGTGTTGTGAGATACCACTTTTCATATTTTGGTGAATTCACTTTTATATTGCGAGGATTAGAATTATTTGACTGCAATTGCTGATTAATACAGTGAACATACATCTTTTGCATTGCATTTTACATACACTATGTGCTTTTATTTCATCGAGTCGAACAATAGCAATCTGGTTCTTGCATTGTGCGTATGCAAACTCTATCCTCAATTCCCACTATCAAGGTGTGATTGGAATTTATTGCGGAAACATCAGATCGGTTGTGGACAAATCCAAGCTTGAATATTTGGTTGTAAAACTCTTGTGATTTTTCGAGTGTTATTTTCTCTATTTATTTTTACTAACACTTTTATACATATATTGTTAGTTTGTATATTTTCAAAAAAAAAAGAGAGAGAAAAAAAAGAAAAAAAAGGAAAAAAAGAAAAAAAAAAGAAAGAAAAAAATAGAGAAAAAAAAAGAGAAAAAAAAAGAAAAGAAAAGAAAAGAAATGGCAGGTATATCCGGATCACCTGATTCAGACATTATCAATGTCCTTCAATCACTCAGTCAGAAAATGGATAACCTCCATAAGCGGATGGATGACATGAATAACAAGGTTGACAATCAAATTGAGGGGTTACATACTGAAGTTACTATTCGCCTGAGACAGCACAGACAAACAGTTGAGCAACATGCTGTTAGGATGGTTCAGAGACACTTAGCAGGTGATATGGAACTGACAGCTCCAGATGCCGCTTATAACAATCCAGATAGTGAGCACAGTGAGAATAATCCTGATGATGACATGGCCGTGGCCGAGGAGGAGCTCGATGGACGTTTCAATAGGCGACGAGGACCACCAACAAATGCCAGGAGAGTCAGGCAGGCACCTCCTCCTGCAGCAGCGATACCTCGAGGACCAAGAGCTCAAAGAGGTCGGCACAATAATAATCATGATGAAGAGTCAGAAATCAAGGGGATTAAATTCGACATTCCAGTCTTTAAGGGGACTCCTGATCCGAGCGAGTTTGAAAATTTTGGAATCAGATGAAGAGGGATCGGATGAGAATCCTGAACGTTTCGATGTCGCGGAACCAAGTGGTGATCATGAGATCATCGAAGAAGAGGAAGAAAGGGTCTTAACCACATTTGTGGCCATGAGAACCCTCAGCGCTGACAAGATTAATCCACCACTGGATGAACAAAGGGAGAATATCTTTCATTGTTGTTGTGATATAAATGGTAATTTGGCTTATGTGATAGTAGATAATGGTAGTTGTACTAACATTGTGAGTACTTATTTTATTCGCAGGTTAGGTATCCAAACTGAAGAACATCCGAAGCCATATCATCTGCATTGGATGAATGACAATGGAACTTTGAAGGTGAATCAAAGAGCCAAAATTCCCTTCAAGATTTGTTCTTACTCTGAAATGGTTTTATGTGATATTGTACCTATGACTGCATGTCATATTCTGTTAGGCCGACCATGGTTGTATGATAGAGACATAACTTATAGAGGTCGTGCCAATTCTTTAAGTTTTCTGTATTGTAATAAGTTCTACACTGTAAAGCCACTCCCTGCTAGGATTATAAGATTAGATCAGGAAAGACTTAGGGAGAATATGAAGAAAGAAGAAGAAGACACAACGCAAAGCAGAAAGGAAAGGCTAAGATTTTCACTGTAGAGATTTCTGATGTTGCATCCGAACCTTGCCTCCTGCTGACAAAGACTGATTTCAAGCAAGCAATTCAAGGCGACAACACAACAGGTCATTGTTTTCTTGCTTACTATAAACCTGTTGAGTTAATTAAAGGACTTGCAATGCTACACCTGAAATTCCTGTGAATTTTGCTAGGATGCTGGAAGAAAACAAAGATGTATTTCCTGAAGAAGTAGCCACAGGTTTACCACCTTTGAGAGGTATTGAACATCAGATTGACTTTGTGCCAGAGGCTTCTATTCCAAATAGACCAGCATATAGGATGAGTCCTGAAGAGACTAAGGAGATTCAGAAGCAAGTGCAAAAGTTGTTGGATAAAGGATGGGTACGCGAAAGTCTATCACCGTGTGCGGTACCAGTTCTCTTAGTTCCTAAGAAAGATGGAACGTGGAGAATGTGCGTCGATTGTAGGGCTGTCAATGCCATAACTATCAAGTACAGGCACCCCATCCCACGCCTTGATGATATGGTAGACGAGATTGGGCATGCGAATATCTTTTCCAAGATTGATCTTAGAAGTGGCTACCATCAGATCCGAGTGAAACCCGGAGATGAGTGGAAAACAGCTTTTAAGACCAAGTTCGGATTATACGAATGGCTCGTGATGCCATTTGGTCTAACCAACGCTCCGTCTACATTTATGCGTCTCATGAATGAGACTCTTCGTTCTTTCATTGGCAAATTTGTTGTTGTCTATTTCGATGATATTTTGATATACAGTGCCAACGAATCTGATCATCTTTTTCATGTCCAATAGGTGATCAACAGGTTACGAGAAGTGAAGCTGTACGCCAACATAGAGAAGTGTACTTTTCATGCATCCGAGCTGAACTTCTTAGGATTTATTGTTGGAAAAGGAGGTCTCAAGGTCAGCGAGACCAAGGTCAAAGCCATTTCTGATTGGCCGCCTCCAAAGAATGTACATGAGATTCGTCAGTTTTTAGGTCTATGTGGATTCTTTAGACGCTTTGTGGCATAGTTCAGTGTGATTGCCGCGCCCCTGACAGCGCTACTTAAAAAAGACAATCATTTTAAGTGGGGGCTGACGGAAGAAAAAGCGTTTGGATCATTAAAAGAAGTTGACACATGCTCCAGTGCTTGCCTTGCCAAATTTTGATATATCGTTCGAAGTTGAATGTGATGCATCAGGAACAGGAATGGGAGCAATGTTAATTCAGGAAGGTCGTCCGATAGCCTATCACAGTGAAAAGTTCTCGGGAGCACAGTTGAACTATTCCACCTATGATAAGGAACTTTATGCTTTGGTGAGGTCTTTGAGAGTGTGGCAACATTACCTTCGAGGTCGAGAATTTGTGATCAACATAGATCATGAAACCTTGAAGCACATCCGGGGTCAAGGACAATTGAGCAAGCGCCATGCGCGTTGGAGCCAGTTCATTGAAGGATTCTCTTATGTCATTCGCTACAAAAAGGAAAGGATAATGTAGTCGCAGATGCTCTATCCAGGAGATCGACCCTTGCTGCTCTTGCCACAACACATTTATTGTGATTCGAACACATCAAAGCTCTATATGCAACAGATCCTGATTTTGAAGAAGCGTACCGAGAAACTGAGGTACATGCTTTTAAGGAATTTTCAAGATTGGATGGTTTTCTATATCGGGATAGGTTGTGTATTCCTAGGGGCTTCGTTCGAGAATTGTTGATTCATGAAGCCCATAATGGACATCTGATGGGACATTTTGGGAAGAATGCTACAGCTGAGATCTTATCTGAGAGATTGTATTGGCCTGGTATGAGAAAACAAGTTGAAGATTTCATTGCTAAGTGCATCGTGTGCTTGAAAGCCAAGTCTACGGTCAAGCCTCATGGATTATACCAAGCTTTACCCGTTCCAGCTGGACCATGGCTAGATATCTCCATGGATTTTGTGCTTGGTCTACCACGAACTGCAAGAGGAAAGGATTCAATATTTGTGGTGGTAGATTGGTTCTCAAAGATGGCTCATTTCTTACCGTGCACAAAAACCAGCGATGCACTGCACATTGCAAAGTTGTTTTTCAAAGAGATTATGAGACTGCATGGAATTCCGAAATCCATTGTTTCGGACCGGGATGTTAAGTTTCTAAGCTACTTCTGGAAATCCCTTTGGAGTGAAATCGGTACGAGGTTGTTGTTCTCAACTGCATCCCATCCACAAACCGACAACTAGACTGAAGCTGTCAACAGGGTATTAGGTAATATACTTCGTATCATTACTGCTTCAAATTATAAGAGTTGGGATGAATGTCTTCCATATATAGAATTTGCATACAATAGACATATTCATAGTGCAACTCACATGTCTCCATTTGAAATTGTTTATGGTTTTAACCCCCTGACTCCAATTGATCTTCTGCCATTGACTAGCAATGAGCATCTTAATGTTAATGGAAGGAACAGGGCTAGAGCTATCAAAGAACTACACCAGAATGTTAAAGATAGCCTGATCAAGTCTGCAGAGTCATATGCCAAGTATCATGACAGGGGAAGGAAGAAACTGGAGCTGAAGCCAGGAGACTGGGTGTGGCTTCATCTGAGGAAAGAAAGATTTCCAGCCAAGAGACGCAACAAACTATCTCCACGAGGAGATGGCCCATTTAAAGCTTTAGAAACGATTAATGATAATGTGTATAAGTTAGAATTGCCGGATGAATATGTAAACATTAATCCTAGTTTCAATGTTGCAGATCTTGTACTGTTCGAACGAGACAAGGAAGATTCTTATCGATTGATGGCTCAACCTTCGATGGGGGAGGGAATGGCATGGAAGCCGCAACTGTAGCACTTACATTTCCCACTGGTCCTTGTACGAGGAATCAAGTCAAGAAGTTCACATCCCAAGTTGATGAACTGCTGGAGCAAAACTTTGATGATGAGATGCTAAAGGCCATAGGATGCCAATCCGGACCAAGGATGCTGCTTCAGTACAATCCGGAAGAAAGTTCAGGATCCACCTAGAAGGACCCGATATCTAGTAGCTGACCCGTACCAGCTGACCCATGCCCTCTTATGTGATCTTTTTGTGGTTATTTTATGTTGTCCTCTTATGTGATCTTTTGTGGTTATTTTATGTTGTTCTAGTTTAATATAGTGTACCAACTCATTTAATATAGTGCACAAACTTATGTTAGGCTAGTGCACTTCTTTTCTTAAATTGTGTTCAAGTCTTGTAACCATGTGAGATCCTTGGACCTCTATATATATGTCCTCTCCCACACCATTGTATCATCTTTTGTTGAATGAAATTTTGCAACTTTGCATTCTCTTCCGAGGGATCACATCAAGCTCATTCTTGGGCAAACTCCATCAACTTGGATTTGAAGCTCTCCAAGATGATTACAATCAACACTTTGGACTTGTGAGAAGTTGAGGATACGACGTAGGGGCGTGTTTGCTTCTTCCTTGCTTGATCTTGGTATTGATAGCTTCCCTATCCTTTTAATTCTTTGTTTGTTGTTCGATCCTTGCAAGATTGTATCCTATGATCCATGGCAATCCGTTTGTCCTGCTCTTACAATGCTATCTAATTATTAAGAGTTATTTTTTTATGCACAGTAATGTGCTTCCGTTGTTTTAGGTTGTCACTTTGTCTGGTGTTTTAATTACTTGCATTTTCCCCTATCTGTTGCAGTTTTAAGAAAATGGATGGTTCTTCAGCATCTTCTTTTGAAGCTGGTTTGGTTGATTGCTCCATTCAACCGTGTGCATCTTTCTTCACCCAAGATTGTTATGGTGTTTCTCCAACTAGGCCGCCTACAGAGCCGGGTTTCTTTCCTGCTACCCTTTTCCTTACACTTCAGTTTTTTTTTCCCCTGATCTTGGTTTTGATGTCATCCTTTCTACTTTTCATACGACAGGTGGTGTGCTAACAATTGATCCAACTATAACTGCCTTTATTTTTGTGATCTCTCTTGGGTCTGACCTTCCCTCGGTCTGTTTGCTTGCTTCTTTTATGCCTGCTATGTGCTATCACCTATTTATGAGTGTTTGCTATTGTTTTTGACCATTGTCTATATGATGTTGTTTCCCGTGTCGTTTGTGGACCTTATGCAGACAAACCATCTCCTCGCAAAAGGAGTGTTAATGAATTCGGTGTTGTATTAGTTTATAATTTTATAATTCTCTTTAAAATTATTTTTCGCTTTTTTTGACGTTGCTTATTGCAGGCTCGACCAATTTCCCTGGACCGCCTCCTCATACTGGACGGAAACTTCCGCAGCGGACAACGATTACTAATACAATTCGAGAAGTTGGATCAGCACGTGGTTAGTTGCTGAGTTTTTCTATATTTCCTTGTTTGTTTTTGTGTTGTATGCTTCCATTGTCCTCTGACTTGTGTCATTGTCTTTTTCCTGTTATTTGTGATTCAATACTTTTCTGAATTTGATCATGCATCGTGTACATGTCTGTCATTGGTCTCTTCCATATAGGTGGGGCACGCTGTTTCACGTCTCCTTTGCTTTTTTGTCTTGCAGTTTTAAAAAAAATGGATGGTTCTTCAGTATCTTGTTTTGAAGCTGGTTTGGTAGATTGCTCCATTCAACCGTGTGCATCTTTGTTCACCCAAGATTGTTTAGGGGTTTCTCCAACTAGGTCGGTTACAGAGCCGGGTATGTTTGTTGTTGCCCTATTCCTTTCACTTTAGGTTCCCCCCCCCTAGCTCTTGCTTTTGATGTTCTCTTTTCAGCTTTTCATAGGACAGGTTGTGTGCTACCAATTGATCAGACGATGACTGCCCCTGTTGTTGTGACCTCTCTTGTGTCTGACCTTGCCCTGGGTTTGTTTGCCTGGCTCCTTTATGTTTGTTGTGTGCTATCACCTATTTATGAGTGTTTGCTATTGTTTTTGACCATGGTTTATATGCTGTTGTTCTCCGTGTTGCTTGTGGACGTTATGCAGACAAACCAACCCCGCTTAAAAGGAGGGGTAAGGAAGTTGGTATTGTATTAGTTTATAATATTATGATTCTCTTTAAAATTATTTTCCTCGCTTTTTTGACGTTGTTTGTTGCAGGTTCGACCAATTCCGCTGCCCAGCCGGCGCATTCTCGCCAGAACCCTCCGCAGTAGCCAACTATTACTAATACAATTGGAGGAGTTGGGCCAGCACGCGGTTAGTTGCAGATTTTTCTTATATTTCCTTGCTTGTTTCTGTACTGTATGCTTCCAGTGGCATCTAACTTTTATCATTGTCTTTTCCCTGTTATTTGTCATTCAACCCTTTCACGAATTCAATTGTGCGTTATGTGCATGCCTGTCACTGGGCTCTTCCATATAGGTGCGCCGTGTTGTTTCACGTGTCCTTTGCCTTCTTCGCCTTTTGTCTTACAAACGGTTCCTAACTATCCGCACTGCGGTGCATTCAAATTCCCTCGAGAAACAACCCATTTCTGCTGCATGGATGGGGATATTTCTATATCTTTTAATGGGGTGCCTGCCGCATTGAAGGACCTTTTGTTGTCATCTTCTCCCGATGCTTCTGTCTTTAGGGCATATATCCGTGCAATTAATAATAATTTTGCATTCACGTCGTTGGGTGTTAGGTATGATAAGGATTTGGCAAGGAATAACAATGGTATCTATATGTTCTGGGTCCAGGGGCAACTATTCCACTTTATTGATCCAGTTGCTCGGTCAACAAATTTGCAGTTATATTTTTTTGATACTGAATATCAATGTGCTGAACGGGCAAAATGTTTTCCACTCATACATCCAGGCGTGATAAAAAAATTGTTGACATCCTTTCAGAAAATCCATATTCTAAGTTCTTCCGATCGTTGCCTGGGATTTCTAATATGCCTGACTATAATATTATCCTCCATTGTAATCCTACGGTTGACCAGAAGACTTTGAACAAGCCCTCAATTTCCCAAGTTGTTGCGTTGTGGCTTGAAGATGAGGATGATGACTTTACCTTAATGCGACATATTAAGGTCCATAGTCATAGTGGGCAGAGCCATCTTGTGTCTTATTATTAAGGGTGTTATGATCCTTTGCAATATCCATTACTGTTTCCCTTGGGTGAAAGTGGGTGGCATCAGGGAATAAAAAGAAATTCACATCAGGCCCCTCGTACAAGCCTTTCTGTTCATACTTCTGGTTCATCTTCAGGTTTAGGGCCTGCTGCGTCTGCAGACGACCTTTTTGCCAATGAAGCAGAATGTGAGCTGTCGCCCTTTTAATTATATTATATGGCGGCTATCCATCTATTCATTCTTTTATTTTAAATATTTGGGTTTTGTTTTGCAGTGGTTGTATCGTCGCCAACTGATTCTTCTTTTGTTTCCGTACGAGAGTATTATGCTCATATGTTTCAAATCAGGCTGCATGATTGCCTGTTTGTGTTGCACTTTGGTCGGCTCACACAGCAATTTTTTGTTGACCAGTACATTAAAATAGAAACCCATCGTCTAGATTTTTTTAGGTCAAAACAAGCAGCCGTCCGTAGTGAATTTTTGCAAGGTATACAAGACTGCTATGCAAGTGGTGAGAAGGATGGTCTAAACTGTGGCCAAAGGACATACCTTCCTCCTTCGTTCATTGGTGGGCCTCGGGATATGCGCAGGCGGTATCTTGATGCAATGACTCTTGTTCAAAAGTTTGGTAAGCCGGATCTTTTCCTAACAATTGCATGCAATCCAAATTGGCCTGAAATTAAAGAATTGTTGCTCCCTACTGAACAAGTCCAAAATCGTCCGGATTTAACTTCCCGTGTCTTTCATTCAAAGTTCCTAGAGTTGAGACATGACCTACTCCATGGCCAGCTTTTTGGTGAAGTCCTTGCATATACGTATGTTATTGAATTCCAAAAACGAGGGCTGCCACATGCCCACGTTTTGTTAATACTTGCTGAAACTCCAAGTTCTTTGCTACTACTGAATATGATGCCATTGTGTCTGCTGAAATCCCTGATTAAAATGAAATTCCATATTTGCACAGTTTGGTTAAAACTCATATGATGCATGGCCCATGTGGAGAATTAAATCCATCGAATGTTTGTATGCATAATGATCGGACCTATTCTTACATGTTTCCAAAAAAGTTTTGCAATGAAACTACCAAGGGCCATGATGCTTACCCTTTGTATAGACGACGGGATACTGGGTTTACAGTTCGTGTCAGAGGGCAACAACTAGATAAGAGATGGGTTGTCCCATATAATCCTTTTTTGCTCGCTAAGTACAACTGCCACATTAATGTGGAAATTTGTGCAACTGTCCATTCAATAAAATACATTTACAAATATATATGTAAAGGCCATGATAAAATATATTTTCATGTTGGTGCAGATAAAAAACAGGAGGAGCTGGATGAGATCAAGCAATTCCAATCTGCTCGATGGGTCTTGCCTCAAGAAGCAGCCTGGAGAATTTTCCGATTTACTCTGACCGAAATGAAACCTACCGTTATTCATCTTCAGCTACATTTAGAAAATTTCCAGCGTGTCCACTTCAATGCCCGCGAGAAATTAGTTAATGTCCTGCGTAATCCATTTAATCGTAAAACAATGCTGACTGAATTTTTTTTTCATAAACAGGACAAATGCTGAAGCATAGCGGCTTAACCTGGCATACCCGGACTTCCCACTCATTTTACCTGGTATCCGACTAAAAAAATCTGGGTGTGGCGCAAAAAACACCAGGGTTCAATAGGCCGTGTTACTCTTACACATCCTACTAAAGGAGAGCGCCACTATTTGCGGTTGCTCTTAACTAAGGTTCGTTGCCCAGCCTCTTTCCAGGATTTACTAAGGTACCGTGGACAGGTTGCCCAAACATAGAAAGAGGCTTGTTCTCTCCGTGGTTTGCTTGAAAATGATAATAGCCAGGAATTATGCCTTGAAGAGGCTGCAGCATTTGCCATGCCTTATGAACTCCGTCGGCTCTTTGCAACTCTAGTTATTTATTGCGAACCTCAGAATCCTCGTGCCTTGTGGGATAAGTTTGAGGCTGCTTTTTCGGAGGACTTTGCTAATTTACAAATTCCATCTTACCTTATCCGGAAGAAAGTCCTGAGTCAAATGGGCTCATTTCTGCAGTCTATGGGGAAAAGCATTGACTCATTTAATTTAATTGATCAACAATTGCGCAACAACCCTCCAGAGTATTATACAAAAGAAGTTGCTGCTGAAAGGAATATTACTGTTCATCCAAATGATTTAGCAGCTATTCAGCAATTGAATGAAGGGCAACGAACTGCATTTGAAAAAATAAATTCAGTTGTTTATTCTGGCCAGAGTGTTGCATTTTTCATTGATGGTCCAGGTGGATTGGGGAAATGATTCTTGTACAGAGCTTTGCTCGCAGATGTTCACTCAAAAGGATTTGTTGCCCTTGCTAATGCAAGCTCTGGGATAGCAGCTTCACTGCTCCCCGGTGGGCGGACGGCTCATTCTCGATTCAAAATCCCCGTTGACACTTCTGCTGGAACACATTGCCGGATTAGTAAACAGAGTTCTCTGGCCAAATTGATCATGGACAGCAAACTCATTTTATGGGATGAAGTCACTATGTCAAAGAAATCTGCTATTGAAGCATTGGATAAGCTGCTGCAGGATCTCATGAATACCCCTGTTTTGTTTGGAGGGAAAGTTGTTGTGTTGGGAGGCGATTTCAGGCAAACCCTGTCTATCGTTAAGCATGGCAGTGAATCTGAAATCATCGCTTCTTGTATAGTACCCTAAACTCTTTGGCCTCTATTTGAAATTATCAATTTAACTGAAAATATGCGTGCACAGTTGGACCCTGTTTTCACTTCCTACTTATTGTGCGTCGGGAATGGGACTGAGCCTACCAGTATACATTCTAATGTTTCTGTCCCACCTGATATTTGCATCGTGTATGAGGATGACTGCTCTTCCGTGCAAAGATTGATTGACTTTGTTTATCCGTGTTTTCAAACCTCTTTGGCCACTCAATGTATTCCTGAAAATAGAATGCTTCTCAGCACAACTAATTGTTACGTGGATAAGTTGAATTCTATGCTCATTGATCGTTTCCCAGGGGAGTTAACTGAATATTTTAGCCGGGATGAAACAATAAATCCTGATGAACAAGCAGTCTATGAGGACATGTTGAATTCATTATCACCTGGAAGTCTTCCGCCTCATCGCTTGGCTTTGAAAGTTGGTGCGCCGATCATCTTGTTGAGGAATTTAGATTCCACTGAAGGCCTTTGCAATGGGACCCGCTTGATGGTCAAGCATCTTTGCTCTAATGTCATCCATGCATCAATTGCCTTTGGCGAATATAGTGGTAGAGATGTCTTCTTGCATATGATACCTCTAAAAGCACCATCCGATCTCCAGGTCCCAGTCCCTTTCAAGCGTGTCCAATTCCCAGTTTGCTTGTGCTTTGCTATGACGATTAACAAATCGCAGGGTCAGACCCTTGATCGTGTTGGGATTTACTTGAAAGAACCTGTGTTCTCCCATGGACAGTTATATGTTGCTTTATCCCGGGTCAGGGCAGCTTGTCACTTAAAAATCCTTATCCGCCCTTCTTCAGCACATCCCATTGGTTTGAACAGGACAAAGAATATAGTTTACAAACAAATCTTCCAGGCTTGTTCGTCGTTACCACTGCCACATTTGTTTATTTTTTCCCTACCCTCCCTTGTTTGTTTAGATGTGTATTTCCCCATGGATTGGTATGTAATGTATAGGGCCTTATTTTTTCCCCAGAGTGTTTTATGTAGTATTCATGGTTACTTTTACTCGGACGATAGGGTCTTGTTTACTTTTCAGAGTGTTTTGGATCACTTATGCAATAGTACGCTGGTCTGTTTCCTTATTTCCTTGGGCAGGTGTTTCTCACTTTCTTTGTCTTTTTTATTCCCTATTCTTTTCCATAATCAGCGTGCGTGCTTTCCCTCAGCCGCCTTAGTGTTGCTGGTGAAATTTTCGCCCATACAAGCATCTTGTCCACCTGTCAGAGCTCCGTTCTCACATGGCCAATTATATGTTGCTTTATCCCGAGTTAAGTCAGCTTCTGTCATACGGATTCTGATTTGCCATTCCTCAACACAAAGGTTATGCCCAAGCAGGACTAAGAACATTGTATGCAAGCAAATCCTTCATGCTTCTGCTCCTGAACATGGGCCTCGGTACTTCTTATTGCTATTCCTTATTTATGAGGATGTTGTTGCCTACCTTGCCTGTCCAAAAAGAGCCAAACTTTGATCGGTCTAACGTATCTCTGATGTCTTGCTATTTCGCTGATGCATGGTAACTGTAGCTCTATACATTTGGTGCCTCTTTGTTACGTATCAGCCCTTCTGGAAAGGTTTCACTTCCATTTAGTTTCTTTCCCTTCCTGTACATTATTATTATCCCAGGAAAAAAAAAGAGGCAAATAGATCACCTGTCTTAGTTTTTCCCTGTTACTGCTTCATTTGCCAGGGTTTAGTTTCATGCATGCTTTACTGTGTACCTGAATTTTCCCGTCTTCTTGCTTGGCCTAGCGTCCATCCAGTTGTGAGCTGCCCTCCAAAGCTGGGAAGGCTACGCGAGTGTGCCATTTGTTTGCTTTGTCCTCCTGCTCTATTGCCTGCCCATGCTGCTTGCCGCGTGGTCCAATTTACTTGTCAGGTCTGTCTTTCCCATTAAGGCCTCACTTCAATACATTTATTCCTTTCTTTAAACTTGTTTTTCCCCCAGGCACCTTCATCTTTGTACTTTGTTCTTATTCATCCAAAATGTGCTCGCATATTGTTGTCGGTGTCCTACTGGTTTGTTATGGATTTCCGGCCATTTCTGTGCTATACTTGCTTCATGCGTTCACTAGGTTACATTTCCTATGGTCGTGCTTGCCTTGCCAGGGGTTCAAAGTTGTTTTGGTTCTTTTTTGCCGTTGATGTGGCGGTGGTTCCTGGCGGGGAAGAAAATAGCGCTTGCTTGGGAGCCACATCATGCAACTGTTTTCTAACTCTCGGGTTCTCAGGTCGGCCGTGTACATATAGGTTTTACGACGTACATATAGGAATATATCACTTGTTGGCTATTACCAGCCTGTTGCATCTGCAAATATAAATTCCTCATAGTTCACTCACAGTCAAGATGTTTACCTATGCTCTTGCAGGTCCTCATTTGTATACCTTTCATAGTTACAGCTTCCTTCAATACACCCTTTGAGATTGCCACCTCGCTTTTAAGCTATCTGTTCCTGAGGTTTACCGTATACTTCACTCTGGTTGAAACAAAGCAGATCTGAAAAGTGCACAAGTAAGATTCCACTCGCCCTTGCTCTTGTTCTTACAGGGCGGTTTGGCAAGCATCTTATATTATGTGCTTCATAACTCACTGTTTGATGCCACGTGTAAGTTTCATTCTCTTTCTAATTATGTATCTATAGTTATTTATTCGATTAAAATGTTTTGTGCATTTTTTTTGTTCATTCCCTGCTCAGAATATGCCACTTGAATAATAGCCCCAGGGTTACCCTTACGGATAGTATGCTTGCTGCTTGGTAATCACGGCGCGCCTTTTTCCTGAATCGCAACCTACTTTCAATACTATGCCTGGTGTTCACCAAATGGCCCACCAAACAGGTCAGCTATAAGAAATCAGCCTTTATTTTGAGAAGCGTTGTAATCGCTATACTGATCTCTCGTTTTTTTTTTTTGGGGGGGGGGGATGGGGGCTGCAATCTTTCCTAATTATACATGCGTGTTCGGTTATTTTCGGCAGGAGTGATCGTATCTATAACAACTTGATCTGTTGATATAATTATTTTCCCCCCGGCACCTTTCTGTGAACCCCTACTGTTTGTTTGTTTATGCATCCTTTTATGAACTTGGGTACAATCTTCAAACTAATGTGTTATTTTTTGCTCGCTTAGTTTTCTTCAAAGTAGCCTGGTACTTAGCCTCATTCAATACTGTGTTCTTTTGGCCGCTCTTGCATCACGGTTGTTGGCTATTTCTTCGTAGGAATAACTCACTTGCTGGCTATTATCAGCCTGTTGCTTCTGCAAAAAGAAAGCCCTCACAGAACACCCAGGGTCAAGCTGTTTACCAGTGCTTTCCGCAACTTCCATCTGTTCGTCCGCAGCAGGTCTTCAATTTTATACCTTCCATTGTTACAGTTTCCTTAAATACAGGATTTGCGCTTGTCAGCTTACCGTTAAGCTATTTGTTACTGAGGTTTACCATATGCTTCACTCTTAGTGCAACAAAGCAAATCTGCAAAGTACACAAGTAGGATTTTACTGGGTTTTGGTTTTGTTCTAGCAGGACGGTTTGACGCCCAGCTTATATTATGTGCTTCCTAACTGCCTGTTCGATGTCCCATGTAATTTCCCTCTCTCTATAATTATGTATCTATCGTTGTTTATTCAATAAAATGTTTAATGCAATTTTTTATTCATGTCCGGTCCAGAATATGCCACTTGAAGAATTACCACAGGCTTACCCTTGCGTCCGGTATGCTTGCTGCTTGGTAATCACCGCGCGCCTCTTTTCCCTGAATAGCAACCTCTTTTCAATACTATGGATCGTATTACAAATATGGCCCATCAAACAGGTCAGGTATAAGAAATCAATCTTTGTTTTGAGAAGTGTTGTTATCAGTATACTTATGTGTTGGTCCCCCCCCCCTGCTGCAATTTCTCCTGATCATACATGTGTGGTTGGTTGTTTTGGCATAACTGATCGAATCTATAACGGCTTGATCAGTTGATATAGTTATTTTTCCCTCCTTTGCTTACTGTGTACCCCCCACTGTTTGTTTTCACATCCTTTTATGAAATTGGATGTGAGCCTTACAACTAATGTGGCGTTTAGTGGCAAACACTTAGCTTCCTTCAATGTAGGCTGTCACTTAGCTTCCTTTTTTGTCGCTCTTGCAGCACGATTGGTGAAATTCCCCCCACCCCCCCTTTTTTGGGGTTATCTGTTCAAGTGATCGCTGTTATCTCTCCTTATTTAGTGGTCGAATTGGATTCCTGGGAGAAGGATCTACTGTCATACCCTTCGCCATTGCCTGCGGAGGGGAAGAAAAAATGTAAACTCTCACTTACCTTTCTTCAATATTGTATTATATCCATTACTCTTGAAGTTTCATTGCTGATGCCCCTTTCCCTTTGGTTCATTTGTTCAGGTAATTGCCATTCTCAGTACTTATTTTGTTGCCTACACAAACTTTCGGCCACCTTCAGCAAAACCAGAATTATGCCTTCCTAGAACAGCTCCTTGAAAATCCCCCCCCCCCCCCCCCCAGCGTCTTACCAGTTTGGCCACACTTCACGTTCATCCTCAATCTGTTCATAACCAAAACATGTCGCTTATTATAATGCGGCTCTAATATGCATCCATTTGGTCTATCAGCTTTGTCAATATGTATCCACTTGGGTGCTAAGTGTTGACACTATTCATACTTGGACAGGGTACCTATGTAACATATAAATGCAACGCTGTGAATACTTGAATTTTGGAATTCATAAAATGCATTGGATTGTTAGGTACTAAGGATTTCTTTCTTGTTCCTTTTTTCTTCTACAGGACTGGTCAACATACATTAAACAACCCGGATGAGACCAGCTCCATACACTCACCAGAGGTGTCAAATCCACAAATTGTCCAGATATACACAACAGACTCATTATGCACCTAAATTATTCCAACTCAAACCAAATCTTAAAAATTATTTCCTCGCATTTTGTTCTTCTAAATTTTGATTTTTTTTTTAAAAAAATTTGTTCCTTGTATCAAGTATGTATTGTATATTGGAATGTGTCGTGGATGAGTCTGTCACAACTAATCTAAAAAACATAACCTACTGCTCATCGCATCCTAGCACTACACCTATATTTTACCTAAATATTAGTGTTCCTGAATCCCTATGTCATCAATAGCATACCTCTAAATCCCTTTGTATATAGCTATATATCATGTGCAATTATACTATACTCCCTCCGTATCGCCAAAAAAATTGTTTGCTTCGTCCTCTTTTATTTTCGTATATTGCTATTTCCCTTCTATTTACAATTTATGTTTGTTTCAAGTTTTTATTGTAATTAGATTTTTTTTTTCCCGTTGTTTATGGGTGTTTGTTTAGCTACTGTGATGTTATAAATGTAATCTAGCTTTTTTTAAATTACATAACATTTAAAGTCTCTTTCTTAAATAGTTTGTTTTCATTTCTAAAATGATTAGAGTTATAATCTCATATCCTTTTACAATATATCTGAAGATTTTCTCAAGTTTTTTTTATATTAATATTTAGTTCTTTCCCTAAATATACATATTGATTATATATTAAATATTGTGGAATTACTTAATGATTACTCAACAACTATTAATCTATGAAAACTGTAATGACTAATTAATTCTTTCAAATTGATAAGGGTTGATTAAATTTAATAAAGGCCAAGATAGTCTACATATGAAAAAAAAATTGGATTTATTATATATATTAGGGGCAAAAAAAATGTAGCCATGTTAAATTTTTCCTATCTGTTACCCATATTTTTTTTGTAAACCAATTTTTTATGGTTTTTAATTGTGTAAAATTTAAGTTATTAATCATTGGAAATGTGTATTGTTATACTCCCTCCGTTCGTTTTTAGTTGGCTTTTTAGAGATTGAAAATTATTCCAGAATAGTTGGCATTTTTAGGTAGTTATAGGTAGTTATGCTATGTTTTTTCTGTATTGCCCTTCGACTTTGCAAAACCCAACTTTGATCAATGAAATGAGCAGTGACAGCCATAAATCCTTTCCTCTGATGGCTAGCTGTCCACATGTCTGTGGTAATTGCTACCCGGCTAGTATTTTTCTCCAACAACTTCATTGTCTTTTGCCTTTCAAAATCATAAATCTTCAATATATCACTTTTAATGGTGTTTCGAGAAGGAACCTTGAACAAAGGTTGTAGGCTTTTCACGAACTTTTGAAACCCAAAATGATCTACCATTGAAAGTGGATATTCATGTATGATGACCATCTCTGCAAGTATTTTTCTTGAACTGTCTGCATTGAATGTGTAGTTGAAGACATATGATACACTACCATCATGTTTCTTTTGCTCCCCTACCATGATATGTTGGCGTATATCTCGAACCGGCCGTCTTGCACAAGACTTAAAATGATCATGCAAATGTCTTGTACCATTTTTACTACCCCCTCCTAATTTCTTATTGCAATAATTACACTCCGCCTTATCCTGGCCATTCACCTTTATCTTCTTGAAATGGTTCCAAACTACAGACCGTTGTTTTCTCTTTTCACCAAGTGATTGAACCTCCTCGTTATTAATTTGAGTTTCATCTTGATCTATAACATTTATCGTAGGTGATGATCCAATTGGTAGGCTTTGTTATTGTGGATTGGATTCATTCCCTCCTTGACTGGGGGTGTTTGTTTTTTAATGATCCACCTCTTTTTCCATATGAACTTAGGAATATGGGACTGTCAACCTGCAAAAATTCACGATGGATTGTATTTAGCTATTACAATATATTAATCACTTCACCATATTTTGCTATTAGTTAGCACTATCTTTCACCCGTAGTTTGAATTGAAGCTCGTTGATTGTTTATTAATTTTCCATTACATCAGCCTAAAAAGAATATACTAATATAATTATAGTATTGAATAATTAACCAAAAGAGCCAACTTCATCTTCAGGGAATTAGAGGCAGACTCCTCTGTTGCTTGAGTTGTCCTCTCCAGTCCCTTTTTTACTGTTTTTTTAAGTGGCTGGTTTAGTTGTAGTCTGCTTTGTTTTCCCTTTTTCTTTGCTTCTTTGTTGTCCAGCCTTTATGGCTATAAAAAAATAGTAATAATAATAATAAAGAGAGGGACATAACCGAAAGAGACAAAGTATGGATTAAATGAATTTGGGCGACCTAATATGGAGCCACAAAGGTAGAGAATAAATAATCATAAGCATGGGGGAAGAACATGCAAGAATTAGAAGCCGGCATTTCTAAGATTAATTGAAAATCACAATATACCACAAAAACATAACAATGTTTGAATGTTCTAACAAAAACCAAGCCTAAGCCCTAACTAATGTTTACCTGTAGAGCAAGAGCCGCTGTAGAAGATGGAACACCGTAGAGCAAGTGAGCAAAAGCCACCGTAGAAGGTGACCGTAGAGCAAGTCAGCAAGAGCCGTTGTAGAAGGAACTGGGAAGAGCATTAGTCGTCTAGACATTAGAGCAGCTGTGATTTTTCAAGATGCAAACGACGATTCCGATTTCCGAGAGTGAAGGTCTGAGGGAAGCAAAAGGTCTACTAGGTTTTCTTATTTTAAATTCATGGGCTATAAGGCTAATGTGCTTTGAAAAATATTAGGGATAAAATTTTAAAAATATAATGTATAATATAGTATAAAATATATAATATATACTAATATATA
This sequence comes from Hygrophila difformis, assembly GCA_030278955.1. NCBI lineage: Eukaryota > Viridiplantae > Streptophyta > Magnoliopsida > Lamiales > Acanthaceae > Hygrophila > Hygrophila difformis. Next base: position 59,485,567 of record JAOANR010000007.1, on the reverse strand, counting down.
ACCATATCGGGGATGGGCCGGGGCAAGGAATACTTCCCCGTCCCCATCCCCATCCCCGAAAAAATCCCCTATCCCCGGCCCGTCCCCGATAATCAGCTCCCCAGAACCGTACTGAAAATTCGGTTTTCGGTTTTCACCGTCGGGTTTGGTTTTTTTTGCCATCCCTACCCCCACACAACTTATTATGTAATGCACAATGTAATACGCTATTGTTCCTAGGTACACTCAACACTCAACCGATGTGAAAAAACTCCTTGATATTTGCCAGTACAAGAATGAAAAGTCCCTGCTTCCGCCGCCTGGTAATGAATTTGTGTTGTCCGTCTCTGCTGCTCTTGACACACTTCCTCAGGTAAATTTTTATAGCTCCTTCTAGAGTGGAGCCAACCTTCAGCGTTCCAGTTTGTCCCCCCCGGACAATAAGTACACTTTTCTCCTGTCATCAAACAAAAAAAGGGAAAGAAAATAAAAATTGTAGTTGCGTATATAACAAAAAAAGAACAAATACAGCCCTGAGGTTTTTTTTTTAAATGCAAATAGTTATTGCCATGTATTTCTCTCCACATATACGTATTTGTTTTTTTTTTTTTGCAGCACGCTTTGGGTGCGTGGCACCGTCCATCTCCCTAATTACAGCCAACAATTTTGGTACGTCGCCTGTGCCAATTGCCAAAAAGCGTTGGGTGTTGACATTAGTTGGGTCGTCCGCTGTCCTAACTATCAGGAAAGAGCAGGCGTCGAAGCAAGGTTAGTTGTGCATTCCATTCCATAATTTTATTGTTCGTATTCTTTAACCGTTCATCAAACTTTGTTTTTCCTTACCACTAGGGCCCGACTGAATCTGATCTTCTCCGATTCAACCGCATCAATGGTTATGACTGTGTCAGGCGCGTTTGCAGAAACCCTTATTAATCACAAGGCTGAATGAAGCTTTTGAGGTGAAACCTCGGTCAGTGCCCCCCGACAGCCTTTACACTATAATCTCTATAGGGCTGTTAAAAAGCTTGCCTAGTTTTTCCTACCGAAAGCGCACGGTATCAAGCTGCAATATTTATTTTAATTGTCGGGATCGTTCAAAAGAGAGTTACACGATAGAAGTGTTTTAATAGAATTATTAGCTTCAGAATCTGTCTCTACTCTTGATTTAAGAATGTTGTAATGATGATTACTAAAGAATACTACTGAAATGTAAATGCTTAAAGCTGTAAATGTAGTAAAGACAACAATTAAAATGATGTAGAACTTTATGATCTTATTCATGTATTTAAGGTGTTACAGACCAAATCAAATGAAATAGGCATATGGTGAGATTATCGTACTTCATTGGATAAAACATAATGAAAGTTCATTGAGATAGAAAAATCCTTTACACAATTTAATCAATTCTTCATGTCTTCAATCACTTCCCAAGACAGGTACTTATGATTCAGTGTCATGACATTCTAAGCTCTGAAATCGTGGAATACTATCATCACAGAATGATCTGTCAGACTCCTTCTGTGATAATAGCTTTCAGAATTGTCACTTAATCTTTTTCTTTCAGACTTAGATTAAGCCTTTGACAACTTGAGGTCACTTCTAAATCTTACTATATTCGTCTGAACTTGAAGTTGTTCTTTTTATTACTCTGATCAAACTGATCTTATGATCCTGTATTGGATGTCCTCTACAACAAATGAAAAAGCTAATATTTAAATCTATCATCCAATGTTTTCATAAGACTTATTTCTTCAGAGTAATTCCTTCAAGTATTCATAAGGAATAATAGTCTTGTAAGTATATCAAGATGAAATTGCTATTCAACTTCCTTGACTTATCCAGACTACTCAGATTTGTATAACTGATTTAGCTCAAGAAATCTCTGTAAACAGTTCAAAATATCCATGATTTGACTCAGGATTAGTAGACTGTAGTAGAAATATTTAATCTCCTACTCATAGCTATAGTGATAACTATAATACCATGAACCCTGGAAATTAATCTTCCTGATACTCTACTAATTTTTAGGACAAAAGATGGTTCTTGAAACATCTTTCCCTTTTAAACGACAGGTACTAAATGCCCAACTGAAGAACAAGTTTGTTCTTTATCAGTCCTGAGTAAGTAATGATTGAGTAAACCTATATCATCATCTCTCTCAGCGTACCAGTGTAAAATAGTAATACGTGTTGCACATATGAATTGTAATTTTGTAATCATGAAGTAAGATTACTCATCATATACTGGGAAATATCCCAAAATATTATATGTATATGTAGTATTATATGTATAAAGAGACGTTGAGGGTTCTGAATCCTCTTAATCAAAATGTAAGGGTGCTTCCAAAATATACATTGGAAACTAGACAGAATTAGGAGATAACTTTCCCAAGAAAAAGAATTTGAGAAATAACTCTGCAAAATAAGTGTCCAAAATAGCTCGCAGTAACTATTTTGGGTTTCAAACTATGAACATTCCAATTTTCCGCGCGCTATGTCTGTACAGCGTGGAGGGAGCTAATATTCAAAGAATGTTCTCCAGATTTTGTTTATACAAAGAACTGAATGCCTCGCGATAGTTTCTGTAAGAATGCGGCGAGGTACTCAATTCCTACTTATAGATAGTGGTTATATACATATAAGAAGTAAAAGTAAATGATTAATATCCTATAAAATGGATATCAAGTCTATTGCTGTTATAGATTAATCCTCTCGCTTTGTCAGATTGACATCGCGTGAGTATTTGAATAGCCTTTGTCATAATAGATCTATCTGGATATTTCCTCGCATCATCTTTTAGGATGAAGCGAGGGAATATCCTTATTCGAAGTAAATGATCAGAATTTATAACTGTCATAACTACCTTCTGGAATTTCTGTTTAGAAAATTATGAACGTAGAATCTTTTGCATCCAGGTTCATGAACTCAAAATTATTGATTCTCAAAGATTATCAAGCGATGATTAACACTGCATGGGTCTCTAGGAACCTTTTAAAGTTCTGAACATTAAACCTTATGATTCTCATCTATAAACATAACATTGACAGATAATCGAGTAAATTCATAATTCTGCCAGATCATACCTAACTCGGTTATAACATCCAAATTTTTTACGTAATTGGAACGAACAATTTGCACATTAAAGATGTGGAAGTGTTATGATCTTCGAAAATCAAATTCAAGATATGATGCAAAATTCAGATTTGAATGATGAAATTGATGTTTATACTCTGCTGAAACAGAATTACGAAATGGAAATAGAAACCAGAAAGATAAGAAATTCACAATCTGATAACCGATCATTCTTCTTGTATCTCAAATAACAAAGAATTAAAAACGAATACACCTGGAAATCTGATTGCTATCAGAATAATGCAAAGATGAGCGAGCGAGTCGGAGTTTAGATGATGATCGTCATGGTGGATGAAAAAGCGATCCGAAAGCAACTCTCCTCCCAGGGTATCCTCTAGCTAATCTAACAACTAATCTTAAAGAAATCTACTGCGAAATTGAAATTCAGATCTACGAAAACAAATTACAAATCTGAAGAACATCAAAGTAAATTGCAGAGAAAATTAAATCCTAACCTACCTACTAAATTCTAAAAATATGGACTGGAGAGTAAAGTCAAGCTATTCTCTTCAATCTCCCGCCTGCTGAGCTGATTCCCCAAGGGTCTTATTTATAGATGGGTGTTGTAACTGCTTCTGCTTTGGATGATAACCGCTCGCATCAGAATAGCTCTCCTCTCGCTTTGTCCAGTTCCTTCAAAGCGAGAGTCAGAAATGTAATCATCTTTCTTGATGAGGCGAGGTCTCACAGTTTCTCTAAGGAATCTGCTTCTCGCCATAACGGATAAAACTTCTGTCTTGCACAGACTTCCTTTCCTCGCGATGTCTATCATCATCGCGTGGACTTCAGCATCCGCACATTTTCCTTAAATCTTTTCCTGATTTAGGAAACAAGCCCTCGCACCATTCCTTTTCTTTCCTCGCTATGTCCTTTCCACTTCTTGCTGTTTTCCAGCTTAACTTCCTTCTGCATGACGAAGCGTGGATCAGTTCAATAGAAACACTGCGTGCGAGACTTACAACGAAAACTCAGAATTTCAAGCCATTTTTCATGTATTTTCCAACTTCTTTGCAATCTTAATTCTTCTTCCATCTTTTCTAATCCTTTATGATCATTCATAAAAAATCAATGGAATTAAGAGCAAAAGGTCATCATTAAGACACTAAATTGGACGCAAATGACAGTCACAAAAGGCTGTCATCACCATCCTCACATTTAGAAACACTTGTCCTCAAGTGGTAAGAAACTTGTAAAGTTTCAAAGAATAAGTCCAATTAGTGGCTTCTGAGATTAAGATGTTCATGTAAGACTCCACTGGATCACTACCTTCTCTTTTCCAACTATCCCAAGCTTAACTCTTTCAACTGATTGATGCTTCATACCTGACTTTGAATTCACCAGATTTCATGGAAACATTAACAGAAGTGATTTGCACTTGTGTGAATTATTGTTCTGCTCCTTAGTTAGTCAGATTTCTCTTCTCACGCTCAATCCTGTCCAACTCATGTGCATATCTTGTATTCTGAAATACACTCTCTCTTTTTTTTTTTTATATATATCAAGGGGTGGCCTTCCGTGGCTTTCAATAGCTCGGTTTCACATTATTAGGAGGAGTCGCATGCCCTGACATTGCAGATGAAACTTCAACTCCCCTGCCCTTGATTCTGCTCTTTTAAAGTTCTTCAACTTATAAATCAGAGGGGCAGCTGTGCCAGCTACTTATATCCACATTATTTTACCACGTCTGTTTCTAAAATTTCCCTTGCTCTCTTTTTTTTTTTCTTTTTTTTTTTTACTCAATATGCACACTCATCTTCCAAGAGAGACTAGATTAGATCAATCCTCTTAACCTTGTGCAGTTATTATTTATAGTATGCAAATCACTAAGGTTAATATCATCACAAAACCTTCAAATTATTTATCCAGTAATGACATCAATCGATCTCAGAGCTTACAGCTAAGAACAATTTTCAAGAGCGGCTCATGCTTGCAGTGAAAATCTATAAAGTAGATGTCTCCACAGGAACCACTTTTTAAACTCATCTTCTATTCCTTTATCAGTTTATTAGCTTCCCTGAGTTTATTATTACTATCATTATTATTTAGCTTGAAATTCAATACTATGACACAACTTCATATTAAATCTATCCTAAGTTATATCAGAACTAACGGAAACAGGAAAGAAATAAAGAAAAAGAGACTGTAATTAAAAAGAAGAAGAAGGTTTCAGAGAACTCCCCTGTGATCTCAGGATGGTCCTGCATCATTGTCTGGATCTTTAGGTGGTATGGATGGAGATTTCTTTAGATCCGAGACCAGGTTGGCAAGAATGTCTACCAATCTCGTGCTGTTATACTGCTCCTGTCTCCTCAGTTCCATATCCCTTTCTCGTTCCTGTCTTCTCTCTTCAAGTTCTTCTCTTCTCAGCCTTTCAAATCTTTCCATCTCTTCCCTTCTCATTCTATCCTGTCTATCCCATTATTCCTTCCTTATCTTCTCTTGCCTCTCCATCTCTTCTTTCCTGAGTTTCTCCTCAGTTTGAATCCTGACATGCTCAAGTTCAATCCTCTTCTGCTCCATTTCTCTCTGAACATGCTTGTCCTCTGACATAGTTTTCACTAGCATCTCCATGGACTGTGCAAAACTTTGGATTGAAGTACTCATATTCTGAGATTCATCCACAGATACTGTGTTCCTTATTGGCTGTCTCACAGGTTGAGATGGTGCAGAGGTGTTCTCAAACTCTTCATCTTCTGGAATAGGATTCAATGCAGGAGATGGAGTTACAGTCTTTGTCCTTTTTGTTGAGGTTTTTGACTGATATGATCTTGATTTTGAAGGAAGATAGACCCTTTTTGTCTTAGGAGATGGCACCTTTGATCCTGATCCTTCGGAAGTTTGTTCCTCTAAGTCTGGTATTTGGTAAATCAACTCTCCCCTTAAAGTGTCTTCTGGTAATGGAATAGGAGGATCTATCTTTATGATCTCTGGTAAAAATGGTGTGATTGAGACTCCTTGTTTCTCACAAAGTCTTCTGATTAAATTCGGATAAGCCAATGCTGCATCTTCTCCAACTCTTGACTTAATAACATTGAGAACATGGTGTGCAGCACTGCATTTCCTTCCTGACCATAACAATGCAAATCCCTCGAAAGTTCCGGCTGAGGGTCCTTGAAAATTTGTAGTAGGTCTGAGCTTTGAGTAGTAGAAATCAAGTGTAGGCAAGTACTCAGGCTTCAAATTCTTCAATGGAATCTTATTCTGCTCAGTTCCTCTGTGTGTTGAACAGAATCCCAATGCCATTTTTCTAGCATTAACAAGTTTATTTCCTTGAGTTTTCTTCCTCAGTAGGACTTCGGATTTAACTTCTGGCTGTTCTAACAAAGGTGCCTGAATCAGATCATTTAGAGTTTCTACAGTGACTTGCACTGTTTTCCCTCTAATCCATGTTGTTTCTGCCTCAACATCAAAGTTAGCATAGAACTCCCTGGTCAGTTCCACATAACCACATTTGTTATTGTGTCTCATGAAAATGTCCCATTCATTGATCCTCCTCCAGTAGCTGATACACTTATGATCCAGCCACTTGGGATGAAATCCTTTGTCCGGAACAATCATTTTGGACATACCCAAGTAATTCTCCAATGCTTCCTTTCTTCCATTAAACTTAACCTTGATTTCTTCTTCTGTAAATTCAGTCCTCTTTTCAATGCTGTCAGGGATTGATAACCTCACCTTTGGACTATTCTTTCCCCAATAACCCGCAGGTAGCAATTCTGGGACATCTTTTCCGGGCGATGATCCTTCAGATGTATCTGATTCATTTCCCTCAGATTCTTGTGCTCCTTCTTGCTCATCCCCAGCATTCTCATTTTCTTGTTCTTCTGTTTGGCCTCCTTCTTGAGCAGGTTCCACATTTCTTTCATGAACTTGTTCTGAGTTTTGCTCATGGTCAGGCTCTGGATGTTCTTCTTGAACTCTATCAATGTCATCATGTTGTGAATTGCCTATACCTGAATCATAAATCAATGACGTGCTGGTATCTACCTTCTCAGTAACTTCAAGGCTATGCTGATTTAAGATCTCTGTGGGATCTTCCTGTACAGGTTCGTTTAGTAGAAGAGGAATAGTAGTAGATTCTGAATCTAGAAATTCTTGGACTCCAAAGTACTCTTCTACTCTCTTCTTCTGTTCTGCGGCCCATTCAGGATCATTCATCTTTACAATTGCTCTATGAACTACTTCATCCCTGACTTGAGGTGGAAGGAGCCATTGATTCATTTGATTTTCAGCATTCGTCTGTGTTCTGAGATATTGACTGACAGTGTCTTCCATAAAATATTTTCTCTGCTGAGCTTCTTGAGTTTCATTTCTCTGCACTTCTTCTTCATAAGCTTGAATTGCTAATGGAGATGGTTCCATTACTTGGTCAGGATTTATTTGTTGTTGGATTTCCTCTAACTCTGACTCAAGTTTAGCTGCATATTCACTTGCTTGTTCTGCTGAGGTGCGTGCATTCCCTCCTTCTCTAGCCAATTTTCTGAACTTTTTAATCAGTCCTTCCAGAGAGTAAGTCATGTTCCCGACTGTAGTTCCATGCAAGTTCATATCTTCAAAAGTTTGTAAATCTTCCAGTGTCTGTTCCTGAAATATGTCTGCCACTGATTCCTCAATTTGATTTACAAATTCTTGCTCATCTGCAGCTTGTTCTGGTGGTATATCTTGTTCAATATCTTCTCCTGAAAACCCTTGTAGATCAATCTGACTTTGAATAAGATCCCTGTTGACCTGAGTTTGTTGATCTTCATCTTGCCCTTCTCTATCATCTTTTTCAGTAATCTGAACCAGTTGGAGATCAGTGCTTGGTCTAGTTGATCCTTATTCATCAGGTTGATGTTCTTCAATGCATGCTCTCCAGCCCTCTGGATCTATATCCCCCACTTCCAAATTAGCGTAAGGAGTGAGCTCCAACCTCTCTGTGTAGGGAACTATCCCTAGAGTTGGTTCGACTTTTTCTTCTTCAGAGCTGGTGTCAGGTACTACATACTTGGGCTTTCTAGCCTTCATCTTTATCCTGAACTTTTTAACTGGCTTTTCAGGTTCTTTTTCTTGTTGCTTTTCTTTCTCAGGAATGATTCCCAATTGTTCTACATTCTCAAGAGAAGATCCTTACTGCTTAAATTCTTCAGGGTTGGTTTCCTTCTGCTCAGAAGGTAACCTTCCTCTCCTTTTGTAGGTAACAACTTCTTTCTTTTCTTGAGCTGATTGTAGAATCTCAACATCTTCATTCATCAAGTCTTTTGTCACATCCAGAATTTCTTTAGTTGTTAGCTCATCTTCATTTTTCCTCTTCTTCAGAATTCGGCTAGCTTCCTCAGGCCTGCCTGCCTCCACCTTCTTCCCAGTCCTTTTCTTAGCTAATGGTACTTCATCTGAAGTGCTCGAACTGAGATTGTGTGACTTCCTCTTTTTGGAGGATACTTTCTTTTTACCTTTCTTGTCTTGAGTTCTCATGAGTTCCTCCCATTCACGATCTGCCTTTCGTTTGTTTGCATAATAGCAATCCATACTCTCTTGCAGAATCGGATGGATTTCATCATTTCCCTCGTTCTTTTCTCCCAAAATAGTTGTAACCTCATCAACTACTCTCATCTTCTCAATTCTTTGCTCATCATCTGTGCTGTCTTCATCTGAATCGTGCTTCTTAATATAGAAATTCTTGCCTAGTCCCTTCAGCATGATATTCATTCCCTTTCTATTCAGATATTTCTCATTCCATTCATCCCAATCATCAATAATTACCTGCTGAATTCTTCCTTGTGTTTGATCAGTGTAAGGTCTGTGCTCCTTGTATGCATTTTCCCTGCACATAGCATCATACCTGACATACTTCTCGATGAATTCTTTCTTCCTCTCCTGGACATATCCATGAACTTCCTGTTGGAGAGTTAGAGGTAATCTCTTCATGATCTTATTGGGTCTATCTGTAATGAGTAGATCTGCATCTGCTGGTGTTATTGATGGAGCTGAAACTTTTCTGAAATTCGCTACAGGTTCCAGTCCTTCATTAACAACTGATTCTCTGAAAATATTCCTTACTATGTTTTGTGGTGTCTGTTTTGCATCTGATCTCTGCTTTCTGTTTTTGCCTGATCTCTCAGCTTCTCTCTTCTCTGCATCCTTAATCCATGCTTGCTGTTCTGGCATCAATTCAGCAAACTCCTCCGAAGGAAATTCCTCATTAGGTTTCCTTACCAACCCTGGTTTAAGAATCCTTTTCCTTAGATCATCCCCTTTTGACCATTTATTCATATACCTGATCCAGCTATTTCTAGCTTCTTGAATAATTCTAAGGACATCTTTCCATACCGCCTGACCCTGTTTAGCTTTCTTGAAATAAGGCTCGAGGTCATGCCTTAAATTGATGCGAGCATCAATAATCTTATCTAGGGCCAGATTTGTTAAGAAATTCTGTTCAACGGGTCCCTTCTTGTTCAGGAATGTTGGAGGCATGTATCCAGGGAGTGCCTGCTGAACATCGTAGACTCTAGCATTCCGGATTTCATTAAGTTTGCAGCAATATTTGGTGAGTCGCTTAACATATTTTGGTAGTGGTTGGGGATCAAAGTAATCCAGCTCCAGCCCTGTCTGATCTTTCGGATTGATAATTCTGTAGCACTCCTGATTTCACTCAGCCATGCACTTCCTTTCCCTTTCCAAAATTCTTTCCAGTCTGATTTCATTAGGCCAGTGCCTATCATTGATCAGAATTATCATTTGATCATCCCAAAATCTATTCATCTTATTCCAGAATGCTTCTTCTAAATCAATCCTCAATGATTCCTTTTCCTTTTCTGGTACATGTTGAAGCATAAATGGATTGATATAAAATTCTGGAGGTGAAATTTGCATTGCTGTCCATCCACCACTCCTCCGAATAGTTTCTACCATCTTAACCGTTCTCGATTTTGCCAAGAATGATTTCTCTTTCTTGTCCGATTCTATATTTCGAGCTTGAAGTTCTTCATAGGTCATCTTATGAATCCTTAAGAAACAAGAACAACTGGTAAATTAGTGTCACCATACTCACATTTAGAGCTTGACTCTAAATGTGCAAATGATAGAAAAGAAACATAATACCAGATTTTCTTTTTATATTCATCATTCTATTCATGACATCACCATACTCACATTTAGAGATTTGCTCTAAATGTGAAGATTTCAATGCTAACTGAGTCTAATTTAATCAGAAAATAGCAGGAAATTCGAATTCAAAACATCATTAATCAAAAGCAAAACATCTAGTTCAAAATATGGAACTGCAAAGCATGGTGTTTCTTATGACATTCAACCTATCAATTACAGATGAGGAGGTGTCTCTGCCTCAATTCCAAATCTTTGAAACAGATTACAATGCTCAGAAACTAAGCACCTCATACAGTAAATTGACACAACTCCATAAGTATTCCTTGAGGGACCATGATTGTTATCATAATAGCTCCTAAGGTCACAAAGTCTCTTCTTGGGTTGTCCTTGAAAAGGTGAGATGAATTCCTCATAACTGGATAACCACCCTCTGACTTGAAGTCGAAGATCCTTGAGTCTTCGTCTATTCTTGCACAGAGGAGCGAAGAGCCAAATTCCCTTCTCTTGCTCTTCCCTTTCATCCTTACTTAAGAGCATAAGAGCTTTTACATAGATGGATGGGGGGTGATTATCAGTAATTGCAGGTTTCAAGAGTTCAAACGCTTCTTGTTCATTCTTGTCTTTGACGAATAAACGCAGTGCCTCATGTAACTGGTACATCCAATTTCCTGCATTTTTGCAGGTTTCAAGGAAAATGCTTTGTGTCTCTTCAAAAGTTCCCCATCCCCATGCTGTAAAGTCTTCAAGAGAAGCCTTTTTCAAGACTAAAGGATGATGAGTAGCTTTTTCGAGCTCTTTGCAGACCAGTTTACAATTAAAGACAGTCTCAAGGTGGTCAAATGCAAATCTTGATAAGATGTTTCCAAGAATCTCATAGGGAAGATCTGTGATCTGAGTTTCCCCCGATCCAGATTTCTCTAGTGAAGTCCTTGGTTGCTTTGATGAAGTTCCAATTTCATAGCTGAGTAAAGTTAAGAATAAAAATAGAATTAACAACTAAAGAATGCAATTCATTAATGGAAAAGGGATGTACAGCTTTGAATCATCCACATAATTCTCTGTCCCAAGACAAAACACAAAAGCTACAAGCACAGAAAATATCAATCACTTGATTTCTAGATTATTCTAATTCTAGTAGTTCTTCTTCATTCTGATCTTCTTCTGCATTGTTCCATTGCTCCCATTCAAATAATATGCCTAGTTCGCCACTTGCTCTTCTGTATTGCTTGACATAATCAAACAGTTCACAAGGAATACACTCCATCCTTTCATCAAAAGGTAATTGCTGTCGCTCTTGGATAGAGTGGTTCTTACAAAAACTCCTTTCCTCTTGATCAAGGAATGGGTTTGGGAACTTTTCACCATAAAGGAGCCAGTGGAGAACACTCATTTTTAAGAATAGAAGTTCAAAAGGATCTTGAGTTACAGATTTGATCAATTGAATTCCTTCCTCATCCAGCTGCGGATCTTGTTTGGAAAGCAGTAGAAAGGATCTTATGAAAGTGGTTGGTTTGTGTTTATCATCTAAACCAGGCTTAAGAATTTCATAAGCTTTTTCCTCATTTTTATCCTCGACAAAGGCTATCAATGCAGGCACAATATTAAACATATAGTTGCCTGCATCCTGGCATCTTTTAATGAATCTGACTTGGTTACTTGGATAAGCATCTCCTCTCCAAACAGCACAAGTTTCCAAATTAGCTCTCTTTAGAGCTAACGATGACCTGCTTGCTGAGAGAAATTGCTTAGAAGTTTCGGACGCTCTAAAAAGTGCCTTTATGCTTTCCATTCCTAGTCTTGACAGAATGTCTCCCAGTAACTCTATTGGTAAATCAAGTAATTGAGTTTCCAAGAGTTGAGGGTTTTCGACATTTCTGAAAAGAAAAGGAGAAAGAACACAGAATTCAAAGTTAAACTCAACATTTATGTAGCAATGAGATTAGATTTTATTATCAAAATCAGGCTACATTACATTGTGCAAAATATCTGATCTAGTGACAGTTTCAAAGTTAAAAATTAGAAGACATGTCACATACATCAATCTCTTTCTCCTTTGTCCAAAAGCTTATTCATTAATGCTATAATTATCAAAGTTCTCCCCTGCTGCCATCCTAAAGTCAGCTATGGCTCTTTTTGTGTCACAGCAGAGATAGCAGACCTGATCGGCTGTATAGTGTGATGACTTATGGAAGGTTTCCTGATCACGAACTTCTACAACACAGAATTCCCTATTTTCCTGCCCTAAGAATGGATTTGGGACATATTCCCATTCTGAAACTAGGGTGAGAAGATTGTATCTAAATTCATAACTGTTTAATCTATCCCTTAAGATTGGACTAATTAAGCGAAGTCCAGCTTCTATCTCTTCCCTAGAACTTTTACTTAGGCAACATAAAGCTTTAAAATATTGGGACATCTTAAAGTTATCTTCTATTCCTTCATCCAGGATCTGAAATGCCTTAGATCCTTCCCCTTGTACAAACAATTCCAAGGCCTTGGGCAAATTCAGAATATGATTCTCAGCCTCTCTACAGGCATCTAGAAAATTGATTTTACCAGAGGATTCATTGGAAATTCTTTTAAAGGCTAGATCCTGTATATTAAATCTCCGAAGGACAATAGGATATTCTGAGGCTATTGTGAATGTTGAACAGATTTGTTTGCACTTGAGCAGATCTTCAAAGCTGCTCTGCCCTACTCGTGACAGAATCTCCCCAAGGACATCCAATGGAAGATCAGTCAGGTGTAAAGCAGAGGACTCAGAAGGCTGCTCCTCACTGTTATTTAATCGAATTTTAAAGAAGAAGAATCAGTTGAAGTTATACTCCAAGTTTTAAAATTAGGGAAGAACGACGGTGGATGAAAAACTTAAACCCTAGTATGAGTAAAGACATTATAATGCAGAATGTAACAACTTTAAACATCAGGAAGAAATGCGATGAAAAATGAACGGAGAGCTTACGGGTTGTTGCTCGCCATTAGGATTGTTCCTGAAGCTGAGTGTTACTGAAGAAGAGTTTCGCAAATAGGGGAAGAAGAAAAACTTCAAAGATGGCGGTTTCTTCTCGAGAGAGAATATGAAAAGATATGAAAATGATTTGAAAAGATAAGAAGGTTATAGGTCTTATATAAAACAATGGGCTGGCCTAGTTAAAGAATAAAAAGTAGGGTACTCAAGTACTCAGAGTGTACTCACTCATTCTAGACCTGCCACATCAGTGAGTCTGATTATTGATTCAAAAATTGAGTTAATGAACTCAAACAACATAAATTGGATAAAATTGGATTGGTTAAAAACAAAGCGAGGGGTAATTATTGAAAAAGATTAAGACTTCTAAATTTAATATTAAGTCTGATTAAATCTTCTTCACCAGATTCATCTTAATGCCTAACAAAAATCCACCCTTAGCTTATTTATTTACAGATTACCAATTCTTCCATCCCATTTCCTGATTTCCAGTTTCATCTCTAATTCATTTTTGAGTTGAGTAAAGAAACTGATCATACAAAATAGAAAAGTAGGAGAATTGTAATACATAAAATCCAAATGATCCAAAATACATCAAAATATCCAGAAATTACAAACATATATAATACTATAGAATTTCTAGCTCTAACTACTCAAGGGTCAATTTCCTCATCATCGGAGTCGGTCCACATGAACTCATCAGGAAATACTTCACCGCAATACAGTCTAAACTGCCTCACCATGTCAAAGAATTGACATGGGATGCAGTCCATCCTGATGTGTGGTGGTAGTAAGACTCGAACCTGCAAGGTGTGATCCTTGCAGTAGCTCATCTCTGGTTGCCCTAGAAAAGGATTTGGAAGTTGAGGAATATGAGTGAACCAATGAAAAAGATAGATTTTAATGAAAACCACTTCTAAAACATCAGAAGCTACTGTTTGGACCAACTCTAATCCTTCTTCAATCCATTTATCCTCTTGTTTTGTTAATAGGAGCATCGTTCTGAGCAGAATAGTAGGTTCATGCCCATCATCTAGTCCTGGCTTGAGGATTTCATATGCCTTCTTCTCATCTTTTTCCTCTACAAATGCCCTTAATGCAGGTTCAATGTTGAACATGAAGTTCCCTGCATTTTGACACTCCCGAATGAATCTTTTCTGGTTGTCCGGATAGACATCCTCTCTCCACCTCATACACGATTCCAAGTCCACTCTCTTGTATACAAGATGGGTTTTGCTTGCCTGGTAAAATAATGGAGAGACTTCTGCTATCCTGAAGAGCTCTCTAACATTATCCTTTCCGATTCTTGATAGAATATCCCCCAACAACTCAGTGGGTAGATGGGATATTTGAGTCCCAATGCGCTGTGGATTCCTAGCATTTCTGTTTCCAGAAAATAATATAATGAGGAACACAGGGGAATAGTTTTATGATGGAACCAGAATACTCGAAATGGGAGTTTCATTCCTAATAAAGTTTCAAAGTCTCATATGGATAATGCATCAGTTACAAACTAAAAATTTCAGAAAAGATTCTCTGGATTAATGAGTGTAAAGAAACGGCTCTTAGTTATGAGGAATCTTAAATGATTAATGTTTCGTTTCCTACAACCATTCCCTAAAAAAAATAGAAACATGAACCCTAGGTCTAGAAATGCAATCTGACAACAAATTTTCAAAATAGAACTAAGAATAAAAGAAAGAAAAGATGAACGAGATTGCTTACGGATTGTTCTCGGCCATGATCTTGCTTATGAGAATGGTTGAGAGTGATAAAAATGGTGTATGGCGATTTCTTCTTGAGTAAGAGAAGAAAAATCTGATAAAAATTTTTGAAATGACAAGTGAGAGGAATGACTGCAAGGACAGAGACGCCTATTTTTATCTAAGGACTGCAGGGGTCAAGATAGTAAATCTTGTCTCTGCAGGGAGTAATGATTAAGCCTAAAATAACCCTATTTCGAAGATTTTTATTTAAAAGGACAGATAAAAATCTAATGTAAAGGATAAGATCAATCAAGTTGTTTCCTTTTAACAAAAATGAAGCGAGGAGTAAATATATAGCAACACCAAAAGGGGTTAGTATTTAGATACAAATTACGAGATTACATAATCGATCAGTTTGAATCTGAATCAGTTTCTAATTATGACTCAGATTCAATTACATGCTCATTAAAATTTTCTCTTAATCTCCTAACTAAACTAGTGGTGTGACCACCATATTGAAGAAGCTTGAGGGTGAAGGCTACATGAGCTACATCATTGCCAAACTCGCCCGTGAAGCAATAACCAACACCGGGATCGAAACAAAGCCAAACCGAAGCAAGATAGATCACCTTGGGCACCCCTTTGTTGGTGCATTGAAGAAAGGAGACAGACACATTTTTGGCCTTGGTCGTGGGCACGCACAAGAGGAGAAATTAGACTGGTTTGTTAATGAATTGAAGAAAGGAGGCAGGAACATTTTTGGCCTTAGGCGTGGGCACGCACAAGAGGGATCCGACCCCTATTACCCTATTTTAGCTTATTTCATTTTCTTCCCCACTTGTTCCATGTAATTTCAATTGGTATTCACTAGATTTATCATGGGATCATTATGTTAGGGTTAAATCCCATTTCTACCTTAGTATTTCTTGGTAATTGCATTTCTTGTTCCTAGGGTTATATATTAGGATTGGGGAAGGATCAAACTTAATTGAACTATCATTCATCTATCAAAATTTATCTTTCTTTTGTTCATCTTTTGAGGGTATCAAAGGTTGATCATCTTGGGGATCAAGGGTTACTTGATTTCCACATCAAAACCGGGTCTATTCACATTGAATTTGTGTTAGGTTCGTCTTACTCAATTGGATTGCAAGTTTTGATTGAGTTAAGTATGTTCATTGATGCATTTTAGGTTTAGTTCTTGGGAGCTTGATCCTCATATCAAGTTTACTTGATCAAAACCCATTGTTTCATTGAACCCACTTGCCCTATCCTTTGTTTTGCTTTTGTTGCTTGTTTTCCCATTTCTTGCTTGCATACATCACACTTGCCCTATCCTTTGTTTTGCTTTTGTTGCTTGTTTCCCCAATTTCTTGCTTGCATACATCATAATTAAATTTGGTATCAGAGCTTGATTAGGACTTCTTAGCTCCTAATTAGGTTGTTATTCTTGGTGTTGATGCATTGTGGAATTCCTTTGCCATTTTTTCTATTTTCAAGAAAATACCCAAAAATATTGCCCACAAGGTGTTTGTTGAAATGCCAAAGTTGATTTTCTTGGCAAGATGGAATGCTTGATGCTTATATGCTTTGATTAGCTTGATTTTTGATTGATAGCATTGGGAGTTATTGAAAGATACAAAAAAAAGAAGAGATTGTTACAAAAAAAAAAGTGGATGAAAACCGTTGGCTCATGGTTCCTATGATGTATCAAGAGCCAAAGGGTTGAAGTTCCGTCAACAATTTTTTTTTGATAGTGGAATTCCCCTAAACATTGTGAGACCGAACGGTTAAAAGGCATTAGAGCACAAAAGCCAAGCTCTACAAAAAAAAAGAGAAAAAAAAAACAATGTTGAATACTCCCTTAGCATTTGTTGATTGATCTTGTTTTCTTTGTGGGGTTGACATTATCTATCCTTAAATCCATTTGAGCCTTGATAGCCTTTCTTGTTTAGCCTTACCTAGGAACTACTTGCTATGCATTTGTGAATCATCATCTCATCCTTGCTTGATAATTGTGTGCTTGAATCTTGTGAATTTGGTGTGAACGACTCAAGGGTTGAGGGTGATCAACTAGAGAGGAACACTTGAGGGTTGTGTGAGAAGAAAAGAGAGTTGTGAGGAATAGTTTAGGCAAATATCTTCTCATCTCTTTTTCATACTTCTTACTTTTTATATTTTTTTGATTCGTTGACGATTTCACTTGGTATTTGGAGTATTATGGCGGAGGATTCAAGTGCAGGGAAGAAGATCACCTTGGAGGATGTGAGCCACCAATTGGCTCAAGTGATGGATGTAATTGGAGGCTTCCGGAACCGCCTAGCTACTATAGAGGAGAATAGTCGAGTCCGGGAAACAAGAGAGAGACCTCCAAGACAAAGAAGAGAATATGAGGATTATGAGGAAAGGGATGAAGAACAAGAAGAAGAGTTTGATGGCTTGGGAGATGAGTCGGAGGGGCAAGACTCATATGATGGGAGGGGTTATCGAGGAGGTAACCGCCAAGGTCCCCAAAGGAGGAACAACAACAACAACTTCAACTCCAACTACAAGGTCACCATCCCACATTTCGACGGATCAAGTGACCCCGATGTATATCTCAATTGGGAGAAGAAGATGGAGTTGTTTTTCTTGCAAACACCCATGCCGGAGAATGAAAAGGTTAGATGTACTGTTTTGGAGTTCACGGGCTATGCTCTAGAATGGTGGCAACATAGAGAGCTCAAGGCTAGGAGAGGAGCAATCGGGAGAATTGTATCTTGGAATGGCTTGAAAATGGCAATGAAGGAGAGGTTTGTGCCAAAGCAATATAAGAGAACTAGCTACAAGAGGTTGCAACAACTCATTCAAGGCCAAAGGAGTGTGGACGAGTACTTCAAGGAGATGGAGACTTTGATGACTAGAGCCGAAATTGATGAAGAAGAAGAGGACACGGTGTCAAGGTTCATTTCTGGCCTACATTATGAATACTCCGATGTTATGACTCTTCATAACTTGGAAACGGTGAGTGAAGCCTACCACATGGCAATAGAGTTGGAGGGCCAAGCCAAGAGAAGAGGCAAAATGGTTAAATCCTATTCTAAGGATTATACGAAAGATGCAAATGCTAAAAAGCCTCAAGTTGAGTATAAAAAGACTTATGTGGAGTACAAGAAGCCACATGGAGGGAATGAAAGAGGAAGAGGCCAAGAGTACAAGCGTGATGACAAGGGGAAAGGTGTGCAAGTGCCTAATATTGAGAGACACCGAGATGTTAGATGTTTCAAATGCCAAGGAAGAGGCCACTATGCTAACAAGTGTCCTAACAAGAGGGTGATGATTGTGGATGCCTCGGGAGAGTACTATTCGGAGTCGGACAAAGAAGATAAGGAGGATCCAAATGAGGTACTAGAGGATGTTGAGGAAGATAGTAGTGAGAATGGAGATGGAGATTTCCCTAATCTCAATTGTGTTTCATTGAGGAGTTTGAGCACAAGGATGGCCAAAGATGATTCGAGGGAGCAAAGAGACAACATCTTCCATTGCCGTTGTGAGGTGAATGGCAAGATTTGTAGTGTCATCATTGACAATGGGAGTTGTGCCAACATTGTTAGTGAGATGATGGTGAAGTCCTTAGGGCTGCCGACATCACAACATCCCGATCCATACAAGTTGCAATGGTTGAGCCAAAGTGGAGAAATGAGAGTTAGGAAGCAAGCTACCTTTCCCATCAAGATGAGAGGATATGAGGACCAAGTCACTTGTGATGTGGTGCCTATGCAAGCTTGCCACATACTTTTGGGAAGGCCATGGCAATATGACCAAAGGATTGTCTATGATGGATTTGCTAATCGGGTCACCTTCAAGAAGGATGGAAAGGATGTGGTGATCAAAGCTTTGTCAGTGAAAGCAGTTGAGGAGGACCAAGCCTTTCTACATAGGCAATATGTGAGTGAGATGAGGGAAAAACAAAAGAAATGTGAGCTTGAGAAGAAAAATAAGTGTGAAAAGAATGATGTGGGAAACAAAAATGAGAGGAAAGAAAAGAACAAGAGTGTTGAGAATAAAAATTTGAGAGAATCAAGAGGTGAGTTAAGTGAGTTGAAAGAGACAAAACAAGAGAGTAAAGGAGAGGGTGAGGAAGATTCTTACTCAAGGGATACTAAACTTGATCTTCCACCCGATAGGGGCTTTGTTTTGCAGGTTTATGAAGATATATTACCAAAGGAGGTACCTGGAGGATGGCCATGGCTACATCTTCACAAGGAGAACATACTTGAAGCACAACAAGAAGACCATGGAGAATTTGAGGCTATGAAGGACAAGGAACTAATGGTGGTGTCTATTGGGCATTATTGTAAGATACAAAGTGCTTTATTTCCTTATGATCAAACTTGGACTTTTAATTTTAGAAATATAGATGCTACTAATGATTATGATAGAGGGCCAAGATTGGTACATCGCGATGTAGGAGGTAGAGGAGAAGAACCAAGCCTCGATTCCAAATCATGGATCATGGGGACTAGAGTTTCAAGGGCTGAGAAGAGTCCATGTTTGAGTGATAGAAACAAGCTTCAAAAGTTGGTAAGATTTCATATGAATGAAGACCTTGAGGTAATAGTACCAGCTTCCCATTTTAACCAAGTTTTGGACTATTTTTGTAAGAATAGGCATGGAGAGAGTAGGCAAAACCTCATGCTTGATAATCATTTGATGATTTCTGATTTTTGTGAACTTGATGGGAATTTTGATGATATCCTTGAATTGGAAGTTCAGTTTTTGGACTTAAACTTTGAGAGTTGTGCATGCATGAAGAAAAAGATAGGGAATTGTCATGAAAATTTGATTTTGAGTGGCCCATGGTTGAATTTTGTGAATGTGATGACTTTTGGATTTGATAAGCTTCATTGGAATTATTTTGATCTACTTGAGTTGAGAATTCAGTTTATGAACCTCAAAATTGAGTATGATTATAATCCCCAGTCCCGCACGGACTTGTTGTCATTGCTTCTCAATGAGCATTCTAACATGAATTTCAGGGATCGAGCTGACAAGGTGAAAAAGATGCATTTGGAGGTTAAAGCTCATTTGGAGAAGATGGTCAAGGTGTATGAGAGGCAAAAGAATCGAGGGAGGAAGCATGTGGTGTTCCAACCTGGAGAATGGGTATGGTTACACCTTCGCAAGGAGAGGTTCCCAAGTCAAAGGAAATCCAAGCTCCAACCAAGAGGAGATGGCCCATTTCAAGTGTTGGAGAGAATTAATGACAATGCCTATCCTCTCGACCTACCCGGTGAGTATGGTGTTCATGCAACCTTTAATGTTGCTGATTTGTCTCCATTTGATGTAGGTGATGAGGAGATGGTCGTGAAGGAAGTGGAGCAAGAAGGCCAAGAAGAGATCAAGGACAAGAGTGACAAAGAGCCGACGGTGATGCCAATTGGACCTATTACACGTAGTCGAGCTCGGAAGTTACAAAGTGCTTTGAATTCTTTAATTCAATTTTGGATTTCTAATCTTGGTGACATAGATATTACTGATGATCTCGCTGGAAAATCGAGTTTGGTACTTTGTGTTGTAGGAATTGGAGAAGGAGAACAAAAAAGCTCGAACTACAATCTTTTGCTCTTAAAAGCGAAATGGCTTGGAGATGAGGAAACTTCAGGTTTGGATGACCTACATAAGTCACAAGTGATGGTAAGATTTTATAAAAATGAAGACTTGGAGGTAAGAAAGCATTTTTTAAAATTTCAATCATTTTGGGACAATTTCGGTAGCAAAATGCTTGAGAAAAATATGTCAAAATTGATGAATGATGAGGATCTGGAGGTTTCTATGTTTTGTGAGCTTAACCATAATTTTTATGATGTGTTGGTGAAAAGAAATCTGATAAAACATGCCTACTTTGTGTTTTGTGCAAGTTTGTTCGAGAAATCAGTCTTTTCTGAAGAAAAGTGGACATTTCATGCTCTGTTGTTAAAATCTGTGAAATACCTTGCTTTTAAGGTCATGGATGAATCATTAATAATTGTTGGAGACTTTTGGAACCAAAGTTTTGAGGGAATGAACTTGATCTTAGAATTTCACCATTTTTCGGGTCAAGGCTATGAACCCTTACATGTGGAATTTTGTGATTTATTTGACTTGAAATTTCTTGAGTTTGAGTTCATATGTCAAGGCTATGTTTATTTGAGAGAAACTATCTTGGGAATTTTCTTATATCGTAGGTTGGCGGAACAACCAAGCTCTAAAGGAGGGGGAGATGGTGTGACCACCATATTGAAGAAGCTTGAGGGTGAAGGCTACATGAGCTACATCATTGCCAAACTCGCCCGTGAAGCAATAACCAACACCGGGATCGAAACAAAGCCAAACCGAAGCAAGATAGATCACCTTGGGCACCCCTTTGTTGGTGCATTGAAGAAAGGAGACAGACACATTTTTGGCCTTGGTCGTGGGCACGCACAAGAGGAGAAATTAGACTGGTTTGTTAATGAATTGAAGAAAGGAGGCAGGAACATTTTTGGCCTTAGGCGTGGGCACGCACAAGAGGGATCCGACCCCTATTACCCTATTTTAGCTTATTTCATTTTCTTCCCCACTTGTTCCATGTAATTTCAATTGGTATTCACTAGATTTATCATGGGATCATTATGTTAGGGTTAAATCCCATTTCTACCTTAGTATTTCTTGGTAATTGCATTTCTTGTTCCTAGGGTTATATATTAGGATTGGGGAAGGATCAAACTTAATTGAACTATCATTCATCTATCAAAGTTTATCTTTCTTTTGTTCATCTTTTGAGGGTATCAAAGGTTGATCATCTTGGGGATCAAGGGTTACTTGATTTCCACATCAAAACCGGGTCTATTCACATTGAATTTGTGTTAGGTTCGTCTTACTCAATTGGATTGCAAGTTTTGATTGAGTTAAGTATGTTCATTGATGCATTTTAGGTTTAGTTCTTGGGAGCTTGATCCTCATATCAAGTTTACTTGATCAAAACCCATTGTTTCATTGAACCCACTTGCCCTATCCTTTGTTTTGCTTTTGTTGCTTGTTTTCCCATTTCTTGCTTGCATACATCACACTTGCCCTATCCTTTGTTTTGCTTTTGTTGCTTGTTTCCCCAATTTCTTGCTTGCATACATCAACTAGTAACCTCACAACACAAACAATCAATGTTTGTGGCACCATAGTTAAAGTGTGGAGGTTCCCTAACTAAGTCCCTACTATGTGGCGCTAAATAATCGCAGTACTCGCGATGTCCCTGTCCCTTAAAGGGATTAGGCTCCTCTTCGCTTTCATTGAATAGCTTGCTGATCTTAGCCTCCATCTTGCGGATGTGATCTTCATCTTTAAAGATTGATCCGAGAAGATACAATCCCTCATCAATTTCCTCAAGGCTCTCCAAACTCAAAAGAATGAAGGCCTTGATAAATATTGAAGGGTGATGGTTGTCATCGACTCCAGGTTTAAGAACTTCAAAAGCGGCTTCCTTGAGCCCTGTATTGCAGAATCTCAAGAGTGCAGGTTCTAGCTTCAGCATGAAATTTCCCGCCTCTCTGCATCTTCGAAGTATTCGGATGTAATGAGAGTCAAGTGTCCTCTCTGCAGTCATCCTCCTTTCCACATTTGCCCTCCTCCATACTATAGGCGCCATAGTTGCTTTGGCGAACTTTTTGCAGGTTGGGGCTAACCTGGCTACATCCTTCATCTCTTCCCTTCCCAACCTTGAGAGAATATCTCCCAAGATTTCTTCAGGAATGTCTAGAATGGATGTTCTAGCATTTGGAGCTGCTGCGGCCATTCTATCTTTTGAATATGGTTTTAGGATAATTTCTCAGGATGGAAATGTTTGAGATGAAAGAATAGGAGGATTCGACTAGATTTTATAGCAGAAAAACTAAATTCTGCCATAATTACTGGCGGTTGAAACGACGTGATGGTTAGTGTACGAGAAGAAGAAGAGTCTGAAAAGGGTATTTTGGTCTTTGATAAGTTTGAAAATCTATCCGTTCAAAATTCCCAGACTCTCGTCTGTCGATTGTCATTGCGTGGGTATAAAAATCCTTTTCTCGCTTTGTTAATTACAAAGCGAGAAAACATTCTTGTACAATTCCCAGAGTAAAATAGTCTCGCTTTGTTTTTCAACAAAGCGTAGACACCAAACTCTTATTCCTTAACAAATTTTAAATTTTGACAGAATAAAAATTTGAACTGATCACCTCGCATCATAACCTTTACAAAGCGTGAGTAAGAGTAACTCATTTTTAACTCACGCTTTGACAAAATTACAGAAGCGTGGCCTCAGAATCCATTCATACTCCATTTTCCAAACACTTAATACTCAAAAACCTGTTTGAAGATTCATGTCTCTTCCTCCTTCATTCCATCACAGCTTCATTTCTCGGATTCCTGAAAATAAAGAATAAAAGAATTAGAGATGAAAAATAAGTCTAAAGAAAAAGGGAATACTACTCAGTTAACCTGGGTAGTATCCACCCCCCTTCTCTTTTTTTTTTTTTTTTTTTTTTTAGAAAACAGAAAACTAAGGATTATCCAAATATTCAGTTTGGATATTTAGATCTTGTTGACCAATATATTCCTTCAGCCTGTGTCCATTCACAGTCTTTTCTCCTTCATTGAGCATAATTGTCACTGATCCATTGTCATGAACAGCTACAACAGGAAATGGTCCTGTCCACCTTGATCTGAGCTTACCTGGAAATAATTTCAAACGAGAATTATAAAGCAAAACCAATTGACCAACAGAAAATTCTTTATGTTTAATTTTTGAATCATGAATTTTCTTAGTTCGATCTTTATAAATCTTGCTGCTTTCATATGCTTCCAGTCTCATCTCTTCTAGTTTAGAAAGATCAAACTTCCTCTTATCTTGTCCTGATTGAAAATCCATGTTGAGCATTTAAATGGCCCAATATGCTCTATGTTCTAACTCAACTGGAAGATGACATGCTTTTCCAAAAACTAATCTGTAGGGAGACATTCCTATAGGAGTTTTAAAAGCAGTTCTGTAAGCCCATAAAGCATCATCTAACTTCTTTGACCAGTCTTTTCTTGTAATGTTCACAGAAGCTTGTAGAATGTGCTTGATTTCCTTATTAGATACCTCCACCTGTCCACTTGTCTGAGGATGATATGGTGATCCAACTTTGTGATGAACGCCATACTGCTTTAATAATTTCTCAAAGAGCTTATTCACAAAGTGAGATCCTCCATCAGATATAATGGCACGAGGGGCTCCAAACCTGGTAAAAATATTCTTCTGTAGAAATTTAGTAACTTGTTTAGCTTCATTATTGGGTAAGGCTACTGCTTCTACCCACTTTGAAACATAATCAACAGCTACTAGAATATAATGATTACCAAAAGACGGGGGAAATGGTCCCATAAAATCAATTCCCCAGACATCAAATATCTCTACTTCTAAAATCCCTTTTTGAGGCATTTCTTCTCTCGTTGAAATGTTTCCCAGTCTTTGACATCTATCACACATCTTTATAAGTTTCTGGGAATCCAAAAAGATAGTTGGCCAGTAAAACCCACAATCTAGAACTTTTCTAGCAGTCCTAGCAGGACCATGATGGCCTCCTAAAGGGTTCTCATGACACTTTCTGACAATTTGGAAACCTTCTTTTTCATGAACACAGCGCCTAATAACCTGGTCTGAACAAAACTTGAATAAAAAGGGGTCATCCCAATAGTATTTCTGAATTTCTCTGAAAAACCTTGACTTCTGATGAGAGTCTTTAAATTTTGGGACAATCTTGCAAGCTAGATAATTAGCAAAATCTGAAAACCAAGGACAATCAAATTGATGCAACTGCAAAGCATACAATTGTTCATCTGGGAATTTATCATTTACAACTTCCTCTTTCTCTGTTTTCTCCTCCAATCTAGAAAGGTGGCCTGCTACTCCATTATCTTTTCCTTTTCTATCCTTGATAATAATGTCAAATTCTTGTAGAAGTAAAACCCATCTTATCAGCCTCGGTTTGGCTTCTTGCTTTGAGAAAAGATATCGTAATGCAGAATGATCTGTGTAAACTATAGTTTGGGCTCCAATAAGATACTGTCTGAACTTATCAAAGGCAAAAACTACAGCATACATTTCCTTTTCTGTAGTAGTGTAGTTTATCTGGGCATCATTAAGAGTATGGCTAGCATAATAGATAACATGATGTTTGCCTTCTTTGTGTTGCCCCAAAACTGCTCCTACTGCATTCTCACTTCCATCGCACATAAGCTCAAAAGGTAGACTCCAATCAGGAGACTGAACTATAGGTGCAGTGATTAATTTCTCCTTCAAAGTCTTAAAAGCTGCTAAGCAGTCTTCATCAAAGCTGAATGTCACATCCTTATGAAGAAGATTACACAAGGGTCTTGCTATCTTAGAAAAGTCCTTAATAAACCTTCTATAAAAACCAGCATGACCAAGAAAACTCCTTACTGCCTTAATTGTTTTAGGTGGTGGTAGATTTGCTATTACAGAAACCTTAGCCTTATCTACTTCTATTCCTGCTCTAGATACTTTGTGTCCCAGGACAATTCCTTCTTGAACCATAAAATGACACTTTTCCCAGTTAAGAACTAAGTTAGTGTCCTCACATCTCTGCAAAATTTTTGACAAATTTTTTAAAGAATCTTCAAAGTCAGTTCCATGAACAGTAAAATCATCCATAAACACTTCAATGCATTTTTCAATAAAATCAGATAAAATACTCATCATGCATCTTTGAAATGTAGCAGGAGCATTACATAATCCAAAAGGCATTCTTCTATAAGCAAATGTTCCATATGGGCATGTAAAAGTTGTTTTCTCATGATCTTCACTAGCAATAACTATTTGATTATAACCTGAATAACCATCAAGAAAACTGTAAAATGGTTTACCTGACAATCTTTCTAACATTTGATCAATGAACGGTAAAGGAAAATGATCTTTTCTTGTGGCAGTGTTTAATTTTCTATAGTCAATGCAAACTCTCCAACCAGTTACTGGTCTTGTTGCTACTTCATCACCATGTTCATTTGTCACAATACAAATCCCACCCTTTTTTGGTACAACTTGCGTTGGACTTACCCATTTACTATCAGAGATAGGATAGATTATACCTGCATCAAGTAGCTTGATTACCTCCTTCTTGACAATTTCCTGCATTGGTGGGTTTAGCCTCCTTTGTGGTTGTCTGGAAGGTTTGTATTCATCCTCCATCAGAATCCTACGCATACAAATGTGTGGACTGATGCCTTTGATATCTGCTATAGTCCAAGCAATTGTCTGAATATGATTTTTAAGAGTACCTACTAGAGCTTGCTCTTGTTCTTCACTCAATCTGGATGAAATTATTACCGGAAGCTTCTTTTTATCTGCCAAGAAGGCATACTTAAGATGTTCTGGTAATACTTTAAGCTCAAGCTCAGGTGGGTTTTCTATTGATGGAGTTAATCTGCTTCGAGTTTGCACTTCCATCTTTAAATCAGATCCTTCCTCAAAAGGGTCTGTTTTATCAATGTCATCCTCAGATTGCTCTGAAGATGGCATATCCTCACTTTCTGATCCATCCTTGATTTCACCAGTCTCAGGATCAGCGAATCTAACCGCACACAAGTAAGCAAAAGTAGCATCTTTAGCATTTGTGAGTGGGGTGAGATTGTTCTCAGTTACATCAGTAGTAAAGAGATTATAGTAATCATAAAGATTTCCCCCCTCCATAGTACTATCTTCTAATTCATTCCCCGCTACATTGGTTTCAAAAGCGTTAAAAGGATATGTAGACATCTTCATCATGTCAAAAGTGACCTCCTGGTTATCAACATGAAGCTTCACTATGCCATTCTTTGCATCAATCATGGCTCCCGCAGTCACCAGAAAAGGCCTTCCCAATATGATAGGAATTCTGTCATTTTCGTCGATATCAAGAATGACAAAGTCAGCTGGAAAACAAAGGCCTCCTGTCTTTACTATAACATCTTCAATGATCCCTTCTGGTCTGGTGCTCGATTGATCAGCAAAGAAGAGGGTCATATTGACTGGCCTCATCTTTCCCAAATCCAAACGTCTCGCCATAGCCAGTGGCATTACATTGATGCTACTTCCTAAGTCACAGAGTCCTCGCCCAGCTTCTTTACGGTTGATAATCAGAGGTAAAGTGAAACTCCCTGGATCTTCAAGCTTTGGAGGAATCCTCTGCTGAAGAACCAAGCTACAGTTTTGATTTAGGACCACCATGTGCTGCTCTCCTGCACTTCTTTTCCCTGAAATTAATTCTTTCAGAAACTTAGCGTAAGTGGGCATTTCAGCAATTAATTCAACCAAAGGGATTGATATTTCAATGGCCTTAATCTTTTCAAGAAATTTCTTAAATTTAATTTCTTGAAGATCATTTTTGAGTCTCCCAGGATATGGTATCCTGGGCATGTGCTCATCCAGTGAATCATTTTTGTTACCTGTAGAGTTAGGATTATCATTACCTCCCTCTTTTTCCTTAGGAAAGGAATATCCTGAGACATTCTTTTCCAAACCCTTATCCTCAAGTATCTGTCTCTGTTCAGGGTGATCATCTTCTTCCATTGTTTGAACATCCTTGAACTTTTTCTGCTGCAGCAACCTATCTCTTTTCTTTTCAAATTCAGGATCAACAACCTCTTTTCCTCCCCTCAATGTAACTGCCTTACATTGTGGATTTGTTTCAGAAGAACTTGGTAATTTTCCTTTTTCTCTCTGCTGTAATAATTTGGCCATCTCTGTTACTGAATTCTCAACATTCTTGATTGAAGCCTGCAGTTGGTTATTCGTCTCTGTCTGCTTAACAATGAACTCCTTCAGAGCATTTTCCACCTTTAAAGAGTAAGTATTATCTTGAGCAACAGGATAAGGTTGTTGTGGAAAGTTCACCGGGACTGGTGCAAACTGTCCAAATGGCCTATTCTGTTGGTTCACCTGCTGGAAAGGTCTCTGTGGGTACATCTGTTGTTGTGGATAAAATGGTTGTGGAGGACGAAACTGCTGCTGATTTGGTTGTTGTGGGTTCAGAAGATGTGCATTTTGTGCGTTCTGAGTATTACCATAGCTCAGATTCGGGTGTTTGTTTTGGAATCCGGTGTAGTTGCAGCTCTCATCTTGCTTTGGGGCTTCCGGAATTTGTTGACACTGATCATTGTGATGTGGCCCTGAGCAAATTCCGCACTGATACACAGGTTCCATTGGAGAAGGTTGAAGGACCATTACTGGTTGCTGTTGTTGTTGATGCTGAGCCTGTTGATTTGCTTTCTGAGCCAACTGTAGATCAGCAATCTGCTTGGAGAGTGCTGCAAATTTCTCTTCATTTTTATCTGTATGGATGACAAGACTTTTTCTGGTAGGAGATGGTGGATCATCGTCCTGGAGGACTGCCCTGCTGGCTGTCATAGTATTTATTGTTGACCACGCTCTATCAAGTGGCATTTGAAGCAATTGTTCCCCTCCAGTGGCATTGATCATCATCTGCCAAGTGTGAGTTAGTCCAGTGAAGAAAATCTTCAATAACCTTCTTTCAGTTATACCATGTTGTGGGCATGTCTTAAGCATGTCGAAGAATCTATCCCGGGCATCCTTAAGAGATTCCCCTTTTCTCATCTTGAAACTAGAGATCTTGTCTACCCATTCGTCAACCTTGCTTTCAGGAAAATACTTGAGTAGGAAATTCCTGACTAATTCTGGCCATGTAGCCTTCTGTTGAGCATTTAATGAATCATACCATTCTTTAGCTGAGCCATCCAAAGAGAATGGAAACATAGCCAACTGAATGGTTTCCCTTGAAGCTCTTCCTTTCTTTACTGTCTTACTTAGTTCAACAAACTTCTTGAGATGTAAATGTGGATCTTCAGCACTCATTCCATAAAAAGCTCTAGAAGATGCTAGGTTCAATATACCAGGTGGTATATCAACCTCCTCATCCGTCCCAGCCAAATATTGATCGACATTAGGTTGCCATGGTTGATATTGCTCTTCTTGAGGGTTTGGAACAGGATTAGCAAAATTTGGTGGAAAATAGTGTTGATGAATAAATTGTGGTGCAGCAGCTCTTTGTGGTGCTTGAAAAGGTCCTCGAAGTGGAATGTTTTGCTGATTATCTGGTTGTCCATTTGGCAAGTTTCCAGGTCCGTCATTCTGTCCATTGTTAGCCATCCTTGTTATGGTTGAAAGATTTCCTTCTACAAGATCTCTCTGTCTCCTTCTTGCACTTGCTCTGATCAGCCTTGCTGTTCTCTCAAGTTCACAATTAAAAGGAAGCAAAGGTGGTCTTGAAGATCGAGTTTTTCTCTCGCTCATAAACTGTTGAGGCTTCTCTGTGAACAAAATGAAAGAATTTGTGAATTCGTTATAATAAAAAGTAAATAATTACAATTAAACCAAGAATATCTACAGTTCTAAAATTCATAACGCTCTACACCCTCCCCGGCAACGGCGCCATGAAGCTTTTGAGGTGAAACCTCGGTCAGTGCCCCCCGACAGCCTTTACACTATAATCTCTATAGGGCTGTTAAAAAGCTTGCCTAGTTTTTCCTACCGAAAGCGCACGGTATCAAGCTGCAATATTTATTTTAATTGTCGGGATCGTTCAAAAGAGAGTTACACGATAGAAGTGTTTTAATAGAATTATTAGCTTCAGAATCTGTCTCTACTCTTGATTTAAGAATGTTGTAATGATGATTACTAAAGAATACTACTGAAATGTAAATGCTTAAAGCTGTAAATGTAGTAAAGACAACAATTAAAATGATGTAGAACTTTATGATCTTATTCATGTATTTAAGGTGTTACAGACCAAATCAAATGAAATAGGCATATGGTGAGATTATCGTACTTCATTGGATAAAACATAATGAAAGTTCATTGAGATAGAAAAATCCTTTACACAATTTAATCAATTCTTCATGTCTTCAATCACTTCCCAAGACAGGTACTTATGATTCAGTGTCATGACATTCTAAGCTCTGAAATCGTGGAATACTATCATCACAGAATGATCTGTCAGACTCCTTCTGTGATAATAGCTTTCAGAATTGTCACTTAATCTTTTTCTTTCAGACTTAGATTAAGCCTTTGACAACTTGAGGTCACTTCTAAATCTTACTATATTCGTCTGAACTTGAAGTTGTTCTTTTTATTACTCTGATCAAACTGATCTTATGATCCTGTATTGGATGTCCTCTACAACAAATGAAAAAGCTAATATTTAAATCTATCATCCAATGTTTTCATAAGACTTATTTCTTCAGAGTAATTCCTTCAAGTATTCATAAGGAATAATAGTCTTGTAAGTATATCAAGATGAAATTGCTATTCAACTTCCTTGACTTATCCAGACTACTCAGATTTGTATAACTGATTTAGCTCAAGAAATCTCTGTAAACAGTTCCAAATATCCATGATTTGACTCAGGATTAGTAGACTGTAGTAGAAATATTTAATCTCCTACTCATAGCTATAGTGATAACTATAATACCATGAACCCTGGAAATTAATCTTCCTGATACTCTACTAATTTTTAGGACAAAAGATGGTTCTTGAAACATCTTTCCCTTTTAAACGACAGGTACTAAATGCCCAACTGAAGAACAAGTTTGTTCTTTATCAGTCCTGAGTAAGTAATGATTGAGTAAACCTATATCATCATCTCTCTCAGCGTACCAGTGTAAAATAGTAATACGTGTTGCACATATGAATTGTAATTTTGTAATCATGAAGTAAGATTACTCATCATATACTGGGAAATATCCCAAAATATTATATGTATATGTAGTATTATATGTATAAAGAGACGTTGAGGGTTCTGAATCCTCTTAATCAAAATGCAAGGGTGCTTCCAAAATATACATTGGAAACTAGACAGAATTAGGAGATAACTTTCCCAAGAAAAAGAATTTGAGAAATAACTCTGCAAAATAAGTGTCCAAAATAGCTCGCAGTAACTATTTTGGGTTTCAAACTATGAACATTCCAATTTTCCGCGCGCTATGTCTGTACAGCGTGGAGGGAGCTAATATTCAAAGAATGTTCTCCAGATTTTGTTTATACAAAGAACTGAATGCCTCGCGATAGTTTCTGTAAGAATGCGGCGAGGTACTCAATTCCTACTTATAGATAGTGGTTATATACATATAAGAAGTAAAAGTAAATGATTAATATCCTATAAAATGGATATCAAGTCTATTGCTGTTATAGATTAATCATCTCGCTTTGTCAGATTGACATCGCGTGAGTATTTGAATAGCCTTTGTCATAATAGATCTATCTGGATATTTCCTCGCATCATCTTTTAGGATGAAGCGAGGGAATATCCTTATTCGAAGTAAATGATCAGAATTTATAACTGTCATAACTACCTTCCGGAATTTCTGTTTAGAAAATTATGAACGTAGAATCTTTTGCATCCAGGTTCATGAACTCAAAATTATTGATTCTCAAAGATTATCAAGCGATGATTAACACTGCATGGGTCTCTAGGAACCTTTTAAAGTTCTGAACATTAAACCTTATGATTCTCATCTATAAACATAACATTGACAGATAATCGAGTAAATTCATAATTCTGCCAGATCATACCTAACTCGGTTATAACATCCAAATTTCTTACGTAATTGGAACGAACAATTTGCACATTAAAGATGTGGAAGTGTTATGATCTTCGAAAATCGAATTCAAGATATGATGCAAAATTCAGATTTGAATGATGAAATTGAGGTTTATACTCTGCTGAAACAGAATTACGAAATGGAAATAGAAACCAGAAAGATAAGAAATTCACAATCTGATAACCGATCATTCTTCTTGTATCTCAAATAACAAAGAATTAAAAACGAATACACCTGGAAATCTGATTGCTATCAGAATAATGCAAAGATGAGCGAGCGAGTCGGAGTTTAGATGATGATTGTCATGGTGGATGAAAAAGCGATCCGAAAGCAACTCTCCTCCCAGGGTATCCTCTAGCTAATCTAACAACTAATCTTAAAGAAATCTACTGCGAAATTGAAATTCAGATCTACGAAAACAAATTACAAATCTGAAGAACATCAAAGTAAATTGCAGAGAAAATTAAATCCTAACCTACCTACTAAATTCTAAAAATATGGACTGGAGAGTAAAGTCAAGCTATTCTCTTCAATCTCCCGCCTGCTGAGCTGATTCCCCAAGGGTCTTATTTATAGATGGGTGTTGTAACTGCTTCTGCCTTGGATGATAACCGCTCGCATCAGAATAGCTCTCCTCTCGCTTTGTCCAGTTCCTTCAAAGCGAGAGTCAGAAATGTAATCATCTTTCTTGATGAGGTGAGGTCTCACAGTTTCTCTAAGGAATCTGCTTCTCGCCATAACGGATAAAACTTCTGTCTTGCACAGACTTCCTTTCCTCGCGATGTCAATCATCATCGCGTGGACTTCAGCATCCGCACATTTTCCTTAAATCTTTTCCTGATTTAGGAAACAAGCCCTCGCACCATTCCTTTTCTTTCCTCGCTATGTCCTTTCCACTTCTTGCTGTTTTCCAGCTTAACTTCCTTCTGCATGACGAAGCGTGGATCAGTTCAATAGAAACACTACGTGCGAGACTTACAGCGAAAACTCAGAATTTCAAGCCATTTTTCATGTATTTTCCAACTTCTTTGCAATCTTAATTCTTCTTCCATCTTTTCTAATCCTTTATGATCATTCATCAAAAATCAATGGAATTAAGAGCAAAAGATCATCATTAAGACACTAAATTGGACGCAAATGACAGTCACAAAAGGCTGTCATCACTGAACACCTTCAGACGGCCTCTGAAAATGTATTTTGTGCTTCTATTTATTGCATTATTTATTTCTAAACAATTAGGCCTTACATCCGGCCCTGAACTTTGCTATTTTCATTTACTAAACTAACCAACACTATAATGGTTAACGTTGCTACAGAACCTTGAAGTGTTCGGTGGCATAGCTGCAGAGGTGGAAAACAAGGAGCTCCTTTGTTATATACGTTACTACTCTTTCTCCCAAGGAACTCGCAATCAGTCAAAATACACAGCTGTCGTAGCATACACAGAGCAAGATTTGAATGACTACTATTTCTCAGTGACAGCTACTCCACCTGTGGTGACCCATTCATCCCCTACCAGCTTGTCCCCGTTGTTGAATGATGATAGTCAGAAAGATGAACAATTGTTTACTCTATCCACAAAAAAAGCCCTCGATGAAATCCTCTCACCTACAGTGACTATAGCTCCACAATCCATAGGGCCAAAAAAGAAGTTGCACTTCACTGACAATCCTCCTCCCACAGCCCTGTCATCACCCATCCTCCCCGCAGTCCCCCAGCAAGATGCTTCCCACTCCTCCCAACAATCAACCTCATCAGTTGGTTCAGCC
The DNA here is from genome assembly GCA_030278955.1 of Hygrophila difformis. Taxonomy (NCBI): domain Eukaryota; kingdom Viridiplantae; phylum Streptophyta; class Magnoliopsida; order Lamiales; family Acanthaceae; genus Hygrophila; species Hygrophila difformis. The sequence continues at coordinate 59,452,305 of JAOANR010000007.1, read as the reverse complement.
GGTTTCTCCCCTCCACCATCTGCTCCAACCGCACAACCTGATCCCTCCACACCCACTGTCAAGCCAGCAGATTCCCCTGCCGACCCATCCTCACCACCTCTATCTGCAATACTCAGCCCATCAAAGCGGAAGGCTCCAAGCGCATCTACCCCAGCAGACAAAGCTCATGGCACGCACTCCCAGGTGAAAAAACCATCCCTTGTGAAACCTAAAGTTCCTTAGCTCCTCCCTCCTTTTGCATGTTTAACTATATAATGGTATCTTACAGTGCTCTTTTGTTGGTACTTCCACTGCTTTGTATACCCTGTGAAGCCCTTGGACTTCCTGTTGTGTATATGTATGCTAGCCTATGCCTCCTTTTGCTTGCTATCGTCATGATTGCTTTTGCATGTGGATTACTTAGAATCCATTTTGTATAACCTTTTTCACTAGATTTATTGTAATCCACCCTCGTGTTTATAAATAATTCGTGTGCTTGCCCTATTTTCTTTTCTGGCCCCGCTATATCTTTGTTTATTTAACCTGTCTGACTACATTGCGCATGGTCCAGTTGCTTACTAAGATAAGCTTATGTTACTCCTCCTAATTTGATCTCTTCTGCATCCTTGGGTTTTGGGCAATCAAAATTGTTTCAAGCCCATCAGGTTCGGAGTTAGCTAAAAAAAAAAGTACTCCTGCAACGGAATAAAATAACCCAAGCTGAGTTCAGGATGCCTACTTAAACATTCATAGGAAATTGACTCAATTTGGTCCGTCTTAAGTTATGCCTGTGACCATTCCAAATAGACCCCATACTACCTATGTATGGAGCATAACTTAATATGTTATATCCAATATGATCATACTAATTAAATATTTTTACAATATGACCTTCTAGTAGTGCACACTATAGCCAATTTGTTCATATTAGCAAGCTCATTAAATATGTTTATGGATATTTAGACATAAAGATGGCTATATTCACATAGTTTACATTTGAGTGCTCCTCTCCACATATTTCGTATATGAATTGTTAAGCAGCCACAGCTAATCGTATATGGGCAATTTGGAGATCCAAGTTCATATGACTCTACACATGAACAAGTGTGGAAAAAATTAGTAAAAGCCAAACAAACAACTCATTATATATCATAGGCAAAGAAAAAAAAAATCTCCAACTTTTAAGCCTTACCATTGAAGGTACTATATTGCAGAAGCATCTCCGAATAATCTTTGGGTTCGCCATCTTCATCAAATATTTTTACCATGAACTCCATGTGTCCAGTCAACTTAAACAACAGGGCGTCTCCTACTTTAAGTGCATGGGCATCACAAAACATGTCCCAAGGTCCCCCACCAGAAATGTACAGATCTTCCCCATCAAAGAACACTCGAAGACTACACTTAATTTGCTGCCCTTCCACGTACATTATATTTTTGCACAAATTATCACATCCATTTTCCTTCCACTCCTTTGCGTTTCCCTACTTGTATGAAAGCCAGCTGTTGGTTTCATTCTCTGCATCACCTGTCCAGCATGATTTCAGGGAGTGAAATATACTAAGGAATTCATAATCTTAGACAGGGAAGGGACTAATAAACTAAATATTGAGTAACTTCGAAACAGGTATGAGCTTTTGTTATACTAGAGAATTCCATTTGTTCAGAAAAGATATTGTTCCGTTCAGTTGTTCCTAAATCACTGTGCCCTGCTATTCATTCAAGTTCTTATCCATTTCTTAACAGTAATTGGCAAACTTACTCGTCCTGCTTATATGATTAAATTCACCAGCTATTTCAGAGTCCAGAAAAAACCTAATCTAATGCTAAGACACATTCCTACCCATATTGACAGACAGATGATACAAGAAGCTCAAATGCAGAGCAAAACACATCATATAAAGGGTATGACAGGACTATGAGTATTCCCTTCTGTATATATTCACAACTTTTCATTCTTCTCCATTCATGTCGAATAAAATCCCCCACCAGCTGATACGACTAGACATTGTTACACCTAAACACTCCTTAATTTCTTCTTCATCTTTCAACATACATTCTTAAAAACATACTGATATTTGTTCTTTTCTCTTTCACTGCTTCATTGTTTCCATTATTAACATCATAAAAATTGCAACAATGGTATACATGACATTTCAAGGTGTTCCGCAACAAACATGTCTGTGTCTTCAACCATTTCTGATATTTACTCTTCTGCTAGTTACCATTTTCCAACATGGGCTACAACTACAACTTCCTGTTTTCTTTAAAACTCAAGCAGTTTGTTGTACACTTCATCTCTTACATTATGTGAAGTTTTTTTTTGCCAACCACCAGCCTTTAATTCTCACCTTCAGTTAACTTTGTTACGAATGTTTGCACAAACACCGTCAGCTTTCATGCATGGCAGTTCCCATATATTAACCATAAATGAACGTGCATAAATCTTTACATATTATATGAGAGCCTAAAAAAAAACATGCACTCATCCGCACATATGAGTAACATATTCCACCCAACATACATGCCATATATTGCCTCTCGAATTCATCAAACAACACAAAGTTAATACAACCAATGTTTAAGAAAACGTAACATTAAAATACATAAAGCAGTACCCAACACTCGGTCTTAATACTTAAACCTAGACCGTATGATTAACTACGTCTACTTCAATAACCACCTCATTACTTCTCTCACCATATGAAGTTGACACTACTGTAAACTTACACATATCCCTAATAACTATATTATTTCGCTCCAGGAAATGACCCACGCCTCTTGTCATTTTTAATGTAGGCTCACTGCCCTGGCCAATCTCACAGCAGTGAATCAATTGAACTTTAGCCAACTGTCCATTTGCTCCACGTCGTAGCCAAATGGTTTTTCGCAAATGCGAACCCAAATGTTCCCATACACACTTTGGAATTTCCCGCAGAAACATAAAACCTTAAAATTAATAATTCCTGCAAACATAATTATCAATAGCCAATATTATGCTTGTATTGTACAATACCAGATTCCGTTCAAATCTCTCCGGCTTCAGCCAAATATAAAAAAACCCATCGACACTACCTCCAATGCAATATATGTCAACTACGGTCTTTCCAAAACCTTTAAACAACCTACATTCTACAAACAAAACAATTTCCTCCATCCTTACCTTCCACCTGCATCTCTGAATAGTTTTTTGGACCACCATCTGCTTGAAATACTTTCACTTCAAATTCCATATCCCCAATGTCTAAATTATGAGTTGCACAGAAGATCTCCCATGCTTTGCAATAAAAAATACGCAGGTCCCCTCGCAACAAACGAACTGGAATATCCCTTTCTCCCATTAGTATCTTTAATTTAATTGTCTCAGGCACTACTTGGAAATCCATAAAATCAACTGCGCTCTTTTGGAAAACCTAAACACATAGTCAAAGAAAATCATTATCAAGCAAATGCAGTATAAACTATATAAAATCAACTTCACAAAAATTATATGAACTACACCCCTTACTAATAATGTTTCAAAATCATCAGGCAAGTGCACTATTGTAACACCCCGGTTTTTGGTCACCCAGGTCGGGATGTCACCGCCACACCTCCCTAGCAAGACACGGTTTCTCCGAGCTTACTAAAGAGATGCAAGGCTATGGTTTTTCAGAATTTAAAATATTCAAACAGCCCATTCACATACAATTTAAAAATATTACATCAAAGTTGCAGCGGAAAATAATATTTACATATATGTATCGCAGCGGAATTTAAATATAGGGCCAACATGGCCTAATCACGGGTTAAACAGGCCCGTTCATGCAAGATCTAGTCTAATACAAAAATTCAAACTAGTATATCATCCCAAGCTTCCCGTGTATGCATATGACGATGCATAATTCTCAACTCTGGAAGAAAAAGAAAAAGAAAATATGGGTTTGGTCAGCACTACGTGCTGAGTAAGTTAACACATACATAACTATGGGGTTTCAAATCCATTATTTAATATTTAAAGAAAACATGTGCACAACACCACATAATTTAACTTATTTATCTAACAATAATTAAATGACATAATTTAAAGGATAGAGATTTCATAAGATCATAAATATAATTTGCAAAGCAATATAATTATAGGACATAATTTTAAAAGCATAATCCAAAAGGAAAAATTTTCGAGTCTCCTAGTTTCATATCTCATGTCTCATGTTTCAAGTTTATGTCTCAATTGCCATTCGGCAAGCTTTATATTTCAATTGCCTTCCGGCAAGCAGTATATTTCAATTGCCTTTCGGCAAGCAGTATATTTCAATTGCCTTTCGGCAAGCAGGATATTTCAATTACCTTTCGGCAAGCAGGATATTTCAATTGCCTTTCGGCAAGCAGGATATTTCAATTGCCTTTCGGCAAGCAGGATATTTCAATTGCCCTTCGGCAAGCATCGTATTTCATGTGTATTTTATTTCAAAGGAATTCCCAATCGTTTAAACCTTAAAGGCTAATTTCATGTTTCAACAAGATTCAAGATTTTGTTTCCGGTAAACCACAGTTTACTCTAAAATTTGTCTAAATTCAGATTTAATTCCAAAAATTCCAAAATTTCACTACTGACTCAGAAACATCGAGATCTACAACTTTCATGTTTTAACTTTTTCAATCCGAGATACCTAAATAGGTCAAAATCACCAATTTTCGCAGAAGAACAATTCTGTCCGGATCTAATGTATCACAGTTTAAAGATTTCGAATTCTACCATAGCAATTCAACTCCAAATTTGATGAAATTTGACAGAGATCATCTTAAGACAATTATCTACGACTTTCATGTTCGGCCAAAGATCTAAAAAAGTCTATATCCTATGTCAAAAACGTGATCAAGATCATTCCTAAGTTCTGTCCAGGATTTCAAGATCTAGATTTAAACAGTTCAGTTTTGGTTGGTTTTCGCATATCAAATCGTCTCTAAAAATTCTCAAATATTTACAGTAGGTAGATCTAAGTCTTAGAAACGTTTTTTGTGTTTTATGTTTTTCCGTTTGAGTTCGTTTTAAGGTTCGGAAAAATTCATCAAGTCTGTTGCGTCGGTAGAAAGTTTAGATTGACAGATTTTCGATTTCTTGATAATCTTTTAGTTTGAATGTTTTAATTCATCCCAAAACCATGTAAGAGTTAACTTACAGAGTTTACGAACGTCCGGGATCGTCTATTCGAAGGCGTGGCTTCCCGTCCACCGTTTCTCCTCTCCGTTCGTCGGGTTCTACGATCTAGATCCAATACGGGGTGTAGAAGAGAAAAGAAGAAGATTAGGATTCGTTTTCGAATCGTTTATTGAACAAGAATTGGATCGAGACTTACCACGACTATGGAGATCCTTGGAATTTTCGTCCAACAGCGTTCGTCTTGGTTTCGTGCCTCCGACGACTCCGGATTTAGGGTTTCGAATGTGTAGAGAGTTGTAGGGTTTCGTAAAAGTATTCGGAGCTCCTAGAAGGTCTTATTTATATATATCTAAGACCTAGAGCGTCCAAAATCTGACCCCAAGGGTCTTGGGTCGAGAGATGTTCAACCGAAAGTCGAAAAATCCGCGTTCGGGCGAGTGAATCTCGCAACGGGCGTTTCTGTTGAGTGGCGCGGAGTTGGCGTGGAGTTTGTGGAAACACCGCGCGGAGACCGCGCGGACCCGGAATGGGCTTTGTCCTGGGCCGGGCCGTGCTATCCTTTGGGCCTTTCATCTTCCTCCTTTCTTTTGGGCCTTTGCCTTCTCTTTGGACCTTTTCTTCTTCTATTTTCTTGGGCTATCTCTTGGACTTTAAATCCTACTTTAAATTTATTTGGGATCTCAAATTAATTTCGGGTTCGAAATATTAAGTCCATCTATATTTGGTTCCCGTGCAATAATTTATTTAATTAAATTATTTTAGACTTTACGGGTTCTTGGATATTTAATTCCTTCTTGAATTAAATTCCATTTCTCATTTCTTATGATTCTATATCTATTCATTATGTTTATTTATTTATTATATTTATTTATTGTTTATTTATTTATTTATTTATTTATGTTGCAAAATTCCCAGGTATTACAACTATGAACTCCATTGCCAAGTTTGGATGTTCTGCACAAGATATGGATTGTTTACTTATACATTGGTGTGCATAGCTAGAGTATTGCTATTTGCCTCTGCATATATACTTCAAAAGACTAGGAAAAAGGAGAAATCAGGGGAGGTAGGCCTGCCAAAGTAGGAATAGCCTCCTCTGCTTACTCCCTGCCACATTTGAAGACCAGTAATGGGGCTTAGCCAAACCATACCTCACTCCTGCATCCATTCTTCTTCTTTTTTTTTTTTTAAGATTCACCATTTCACTTATGCAAATAGACCAATATGTATTTTTAATATTTAATGAACCCAATTTAAGTGCACACAAAAAAATAATATTACCAGCATCTAAAATCACCCATTTACATGAATTCTATGAAATCTTATTTAATTATATTATTTATTTTATAAACATGAAAAAAATTCTATACCATTAACAAATAAATATATTGAACTTTCAAACTCATTACCATTACTGCTCCAAACTACATATCTATAACCATATATTTGTAAATCCCACAAATAAATAAATTAAAATTATATTATAAGTGACTGGATACATTTGCCAATTAATATTGAATTCTTTTTAAAATAGAAATACAATTAAAAAAAATGTTGGAAAAAGGGAAAAAAAAAAGGAAATACCGCATAAAAAATAGGACAAAATAAGGTATCTATATTTTAATTACATAAAATTAAAAATATTTTAGAAAAACTAATAGACTACCAGATAGTGATTTTTAGAAGCCCAAACCCAACCGATATTAACTCCTAAATGATACTCTCCTTGTTCTTTTTTAAACTCATCGTTCCTACATTTCACGTTGTCCAAATAATTTATTTTAAGGTTAATAACTCAAATTGTACATAAATAAAAATTACAAAAAAATCATATTCTAAAGATAAATGAATTTAACAAAACCTCACTTGACTATCCATTTTCTTATATAACTATGTTACATAAATTAATAAAAGTTACTCAATGAAAATGAATCATTTATTTGCGAACGGATATAGTACATCCAATACAATAAAGGACACCTCGTTCTTCTACACCACCTCGATAAAGAGAATCAAATAAATAAATTCGTTCCGGGTCCAGCCAACCCACAAATCGACACCTTTAATATCCAGAAGAGTTGCGCACTGCATCACGAGACGCTTGGTCTTTTCTTGCAGCCTCTTTTCTCCATGACTTTTCACTGTCACTAAAGCCTTCCTTCCCCCCGTGACTGTCTGCATTTTGTCGATCCCTCCCTCTCATAACATCCTCATGCCCGTGACCGCCTGAATTCTGTCAATTTCTGCAAAGTTGGCACCGGACCCAACCTCCTCTTCATGTTTTCGTACCTCATGCTCCGGCCGCCCTGCCTGCCAAACTCCCACGCTTCGCCCATCGCCAGCGCAGACACTCGCCTCTGCGTTCCATTGCACCTGGTAATATTTCCTGCTCCTTTTATCCCAATTTTGCCTTCTCCCTGCTGTCCTTTACTGAGCATTTTCCCTTATTGTTGTGATAAAGAGTTTGCTTGGATGCCATCCGCCCCACAATATCATTATATGCAAATTCTTCTGAGTATTTAGCCTTCTTGCTCACTGTTGAATTCGCTTTTTTAGATAATGCTTACAATATGTATGTCAAAATGTATCACGCATTTTCAGTTCCGACAGACATATAAATCTTTCTTCTGCACTGTAATCAATTGTACATCCCTTCTTCGTTGCAAATGCATATTCTTATTTACTAACATTGAATCATGCACATATACCTAATACGTATATTTTATGCATATTGAGATGTAGCTCTATTATCACACCCTGTTTTTGTTCAATTATATTGCTGTTCTGTAAAAAAAACTCTCTCATTTATGTATGTTGCTTTTTCCACTCATCGTCTTGGATGCCCTTTTAGCCTCTTAAAAGGCAAATAAAACCATTTCATCTAATGGCTGAAATGAATGATGACTGCGAGTAAAAAAATATTCCAATAAGACTTCTTTCAAATAAATATGTTTAATTGAATGATAGCTCTAATGTTGTGTGGTAGTACTTTACTGTATATCAATAAGAACAGTTGCATGTATGAGTAGTGAAAACAATATACTGAATATACCATTCATCTGTTGGATTCCACAATGACAACTATATTAGTAGTGAAAACAAATATAAAGACTAAATGTGGATTTACAAACAAACAAATGACTGCAAAAGAACTTATATACTTTCTCATGCCTTTTCTCCTAGGTACATCAAAAGCATTATAATGGACTCTGATAGAAGCTCAGACAACATCATCTCCATCAGCTCCGATGATTCAGATGACACCGATCTTAATTTCTTTGAATTCCATATCAGACCTGATCACAAAAGGACTTTGGTAGGCCTCCTCTCTACCAAATCATACACTTATACGGCAGTTTCCCTCTATATATATCAATAACATGTTTCATTATACACAGACTATTCCTCTTGCCTTTTGGCAACACCATGGTTTAGATTCAAAAGAGCGAGTGTACATCAGGTTTGGCAACAAATCCAAGTCCTCCGTAGTAGACCTGAAATATACTCACGAGTCGCGCCGAGGATGTAGCGACTCCATGAAGCTCTATACAGGTTGGCCACGCTTCTTTGACCATTGCGGGATGGTGATGAAGGAACGTTAGAAATTGAAGATCATTTCCACCATGCACGGACCTCAACGTACTGATTTCGTGTTCCAAGCAGATATGGTCAAGTCAAATTTTCCTAACACTTCACCTTCTCAATGAATCCATACATTGAATTGCCTGCCGCATTCATGCTCCTGATTCTGTATTTACCTTGGTATTGCTCGCGTTCCTCTGTTCCAAGTTGATCATGTTTGGTTTCTTTTTTATGGCTTTTGACATATTTCCCTAGCTCCTTGTGCCCCTTCTACATATCAATGGTGTTTAATTTGTTATTGTTTGGCTTTTGGCATATTTTCCCAACTCCTTGGGCATTACTGCTTTCTACTATTTTTTTTATCAGTATTACATTCTCTATACATATATAGTTCTTGGCAGTTGGTAAGTTACATAAGTCTTTTTTCCCTGTTTGCAATATCTTTTCCAACTTGTAATGTTTTCCCTATTATTGTTTATTTGGAGTTTGATGTTTTTATGTGGAAGTTGAAATCTTCTTTAGGTTCTGAAAATTTACCATAGTTGGGGGTTGATAGGTGTTTGAGCTTTGAACCAATTGTAGGATTTCATTTCATAACAGCATTTTCTTGTACCTGCTTACTTATTTATATTCATTATAAGAGCCTGTCAACTATTCCATTATTCAGTGCAACCAGTTAGCGAAGCTCTAGATCAACTTAAGCTGAAATTCTCAATAATAAACCATCATCTGACATAACATTTTACAATACCTTCCACAACAAACTTTTCCCAGAAGATTGAATATCATCTACCATGGATTTTACTGCCATGCATTTTACAGGTGATCTATGATATGAATCTGAATTAGAGCCTTATTATTCCTAGGTCCAACTGTTACTGAGTTAACAACAAACTTACAAAAGTCCCCAACTCTTATATGATTTCTTAAAAAGAAATTATGTAACCCATGATTCATAAGCACCGTTTCCTCCGACCTTCTATAGCTCACAACACAGTACAATAATTGTACAGGCGAGATGATATATTCCTCTTAAAAACGTAACCAGATTTTGCGTCTTAACTGCAAATTGAACCCTTGCCAAATATCTTTCGGAATTGCCTGCAACAAAAAAAAAAAAAAAAATCCAACCACAACTTATGCTTTCTGTTGCACTAAATTAGAAATGGACATTTTAATGGGTTTGAAGATTACCAGCGGCCCATAGTAATCGGATTCTGTTAAATGCACGAAGAACGCCGCACCACCATCTATACATAAACACATCAATTAATATTTAATAAACAAAATAAACTCATCAATGAATGACTTTTAATTTTAAAAAAAAAAAAATCCCTGCAATCTCTTACCATGGATCTGATTATATTCTAATAACATTTGAGAATAATCTTTAGGCAATCCATTGTGCCCGAAAATTTTAACCATAAACTTCATGTGCTCAACTGCCTTAAAGAATAATACATCTCCACCTCAAGAGCATTCGCCCCACAGAATATCTCCCATATATCACTGCATGCAATGTAAAGTCTTCCCCTTCACAAAAAATAGGTGCATTAATTTCCATTCGTTGTGATTCAATCCAAATTGACACAGGTATATCATCTTCATCCATGAATTCTTGATTTGTGGTAACTTCTGCAATTAGAAAAATTATTTAGTAAGCCACAAATGTTATTAAAGATCAAACAACACAATTACATTATATATATTTTATACAGCTTCAATAGTATAAACTTACCAAATGCCTTTTAAAATCAGTAGGAACAAGAATGTAAAATTCCATTGCTTTCAAATGCCCTGTACCTACCTTTATACGATCCATGCCTATATATAGGCATTCTTTTCCTCATACCCTGTTCAACACACATCTTTTTTTAGCTTTTGAAAGCTTGCGGTAGCCTTAACTTTTCTTATAATGTCAACTTTTATTGTTAATATCGAAAAAAGTATAATCCAAATATGTAAAATGGCAATTATTTTTTGACACTATTTTTTGTCAGTATTGGATATTAAGCATTAAAACTTTCAGATATTACACATTAAAAATTCCTACCGGATAACAACAAACATACCAATGTTGAAATTTGTTGAGGACAGCTGGACTAATAGGTTCCCGTGACCTTTGCACTGCACTACCATTATTTTCCTCTCTTTTTACAGGAGGCCCGTGAATTGTGGTCTTCTCTTATTTTAATTTCCTACCCGTGATTTTTTGCAGACAACACTTGATTAGACGCTTCACTACCGGTTAGACAACACTTATCACTCATCAGTGCTCTCCCCCCCCCCCCCCCCCCCCCCCCCAATCTCCTGCCCACAGTAAAGAATCATGCACAAAACCTTCAATAGAATGGGCAAGCCTCCATTGCACCGTCTTCTAAAATATCGAACAGCACTTTCCGCTTCAATTACATTTGTGTGCATTCGTCCGCCTAACGATTCCCACCTTCCAAACCCACTGCGACTGCTGCCGTCGCGGCGCTCGTAGGACGCCTCCACATTCCGGCACCACTGTTCGCATTGCCTCCAATTTGCCGTCTACTTACTTGCAATTTCATTTTCAATTATTGCTAAATTGTAGAACCCTTCTCACTGTTTGAAGATCGTTTTCGCTAAGCAAATGTCGTCTACAAGATTTTCAGTTTCAGTGATTACTTGAAATTGGTAGCTGAAAAATCATGCTCATTTGGTAACTGCTGGTAAATTCGTAACAGATGCATTCAAATTGTGAGATCCATTTTACACGCTGTCAAATTTTCCCACTTCCGTCCAGCCCAAAATTTATTTTCCTTGATTCTGCTTTAGAAATTTGGGCCTTTTCCTCTCCCGGTCGTGCATCTGATCTGTGCTTAGTTTCAAAATTTTATTGGCGATTCATAGCATCCTCTTATTTCACCGTTATTGTGTAGCACAATATAGAATGCTCAGAAACTCTAAAAATCCTGGTAATGTTTTCAGGTTATGTTTCTAATTGAAAAACCTTTGCTTCTACTGTTTTGTGGTTTTGTTAGCCATAAAATCATTCCCCTCTTCGACACTATGTTAAAAAGGTTCCATGCGATTGTTCCTCATGGGATCATTATCAAATCTCTTATTTTACAATTCCCTTTGCTTTTTGCTTCCGTAAATCTTTTCGCAATGGGCTCTCATTGTATACCCAGCTTCCAATTATATACTAATCGGTTCCTGACTTTCGTTTCACTATGATTGTTGTATGTTATTATCCATTCCATGCATGATTTGAAGAATTGTTAGCAAAAAAAATTGCTATTCTTTTATATTTTTTCCATACCTTGCCTCTGGTCATGGGGTAAATAGTTTTTTCTGTTCATGCTATTTAAATCGACATCCTAGCTCATTTGCCGTCCTCAGATCCAACGGCTTTATGTCAACAATGTTCACCCTCCAAGACAACTTCCGGACACTCACTGTATGAAAACATTCAGACTTTGTTTTATACATGCAAACCTAATTAAAGCTTATGTCTTCAATAATTGTCCACATGTTTATTCTTGCAGGTCCTGCCCCGGTCTTTCACTGAGGCTATTCACGGACCGCTTGCAAACACATCTATTTCAGTCCAAACCACACTACGGCAGTGTACTTTCACCCTACACTACCATCCTCCTTTTTTTTGTATCTACAATGACTACCGTTGGCATGAGTTTTGTCGTGTTCATCAGCTACACATCGGGGATCAGCTAACGCTCACAAGTCTCGGTCCATTGTAGTTCTATGCAACCTTCAATGCTGCTGACCATGCCACCAGTATACATTCCGACCAACCCATTGTTGACATTCCTCTTCTCCATTTTATGCTCTAAGACCCCATTTTATTCGTTCTTTGCAGATACTGAAACTGATGTTGTTGTGGATTCCGACGATGACTCAAGCAGCAATCATCTCTATTAGCTCAAAGGACTCCGCCAACAACGATCTTAATTACTTCCAAGTTGACATCAAACCATCTCACAAGAAAACTTTGGTAAACCTACCCTCGAACAAATAATAGCCTTATATAACTTTTTTTCCCACTTACATCAATAACATACTTCATTATATACAGACTATTCCTCTTGACTTTTGGCACCACCACACTCTGGACTCAAAACATAGAATATACATGCAGTTCGGGGATCCCAACAAATCTCACGAAATGGAGCTAAAGTATACGCAAGAGACCCACAATGGTTGTAGCGACTCATTGAAAATATCCATGGGATGGCGGCAATTCTTTCACCATTGTAAGATGTTGGTGAATGAAGCCTGGAAGTTCACCATAATTTCCACCATATATGGCCCTCAACATGATGATTTCCTCTTCCAAGCAGACCTCGTTTCATCGAACTATTAAATTCAGTATCCACTAGCATTGTTTCTATAAGGCACCGTTGCACCTCTATGGCCACATCTTACCTTTTTTTTTATCCCCTATTCATGTCGACTTCTATATGCATGTTGCTTGGACTGTTCATTTCTGAATGTCTACCTATATAAGAATTGAAAAAACGAATGTGCTCTCAAATATGCCAGAATAAAGTTGTGAGTTTTGATTGGCACATCAAGAAGGTTCCTATGGCCACTCTCGTCTCAGCTTACACCTCCTATAGTTCTGTGTATAAAATTTGTGGGGGATATTGGCTGGGTTACGGTCCTTGGGGGGCTCCTTCCCATTTCCTTAGGACCTACTGCAAACCAAAGCCCAGGGGAAAATTGAGGAATTGTTGTTCAATGCATACGAAGAATAAGAAAGAAATTTTAAATAAATAGATGCACAGATCGGTCTCCTAAAAATAAAAAATGGACGCCTACAAAAACAATAGAAATCCAACCACATTGACACCCATTCAGTGAAACCCAAACTTTAAAAACCTTATGCCAAGTCTGTGAAGGATATATGTAAAGAACAAATTTAAAATATTATCTACAAATGAATCATACCAAATTCCCTCTTCCAAAAAATTTCTCTGGCTTCAGCTGCAAAAAAAAAAAAAGAAAAAAAAAACCTTCCAAATATAGCCTTCCAAAAACTTACAATTATTTATTTTCCCCACAGGCGGTTGTATCCCTCGGCTCGCTGTGCATTTGCGCTGTGCATTTGCACAGCTTCTCCAGCTAGTATTATAAATATAAATACAACACGTATCTAAATACAATTAAATCGCCGGTTGATAGCTCTGTGGATAAATGCCCAAAAAATTAATTTTAATGCTCTGTATCATTCATTATATATAATTCATTATTATCGGCTTATATCACCATCATATTTCACGGATTTTTTTGGATTTGGTTTGGAGCTGAATCACATTCTGCTGAATTGCGAAAGAGTTTTTTGTATGTGCTGAATGAGTGATTTGTATGTGTGATGTGTTTTATACAGCTCAAATACTAGTTCTCAGTAAACATCTCATCTCTTTAACACTCAGCACACACCTAATTTGATTAGCACGCCAACAATTGCATCCAAACCCAGTTTTTTTTAAGCAACTAGAATCCAAGTTAATTATTGTTGATTTTATTTCAAGAAATTATATATACAAGCCAAAAAGTGTTCAGAATTTATTATATAGATTGCTAAAAGTGTGTGCATTTTCATAGTTTTATTCCGCAGTGTGATGAACCTTAGAGAGTGATCATGGAGTGATTTTAATTTTATGGGTTGTCAACCCACAACTTAAAATATAATTTATTATATATTTATATATATAGTATATATTTATTTATAACAAAAAATCATTAAATATACTAAAATCTAACTCCTAAATAACTTAACTGAATGCCAAAGTATTACATATATCGTGTTTCTAAACCTACGAGTCAACAAAAAAAGTTTTCTAAAATAAATTTAAGAATAATTATTCAAATTAATTAAATACAACGAATAAAAGAATAATAGATAAATAAATGCTTTTGATGAATAATAGATAAATAAATATTGAGAAGAAAGAAAAATTTACATTCATGAAATCTACTTTTTAAAAAAAAAATAAAAATAAAAATAAAAATAATTAAAAGAAATAAAAAAAACACACGGGCGAATGTTGTAATGTTATCCAAAAAATATTCTTGGAATATCAAACTGTATACAGTCCTCGATTTAAAAAAAGAAGAAGAAAAAAAAAATTGATGCCGCAAAATATATATTTATAGTATAGTTTATGAAAAATTATGTATTGCAAATTGCAAGCTTTCATTGTCTAGCCTATTCCATCACACGTTTGCTGGGTCGTGGTCGTAGTCGTGGACTCCCACCCTAATAATTATCAATAAAGTTGTCCTATATATAACTAGCTATACATATAAGGAAGTTGATATATATATTTTTTTTAAATTAATAAAATGATTGAATTATGTTATTAACTTAAATCTTTATATTAAACCATTATTGAACAACCCATCATACATTTAATGTGGTGTCTCCATATAAAATTTCTATTTTTTATAAATTTTTCCATATTTTAATTTATTAATTTTAGATTTTCGTATTATTTATTTATTCATTATAGATTTGCAGTTTCTGAAATATATTGATTTTCAGTTTATATAGAATTCTCATAATGTTCACTTTTAAATATATATGAGAAAGATTTGTTTATATTAATTAATGAATATATATGCCATGTTTTCACAAAAATATGTCACTTCTCCTAAAAGTAATACGAAGTATACAATTATATAATTGCTAATAGTAAAAAAAAATATTTTTTAATTATATCATTCTAATTGTATATAAATATATATTAAATAATATAAATCTTATGTATGCTTTATTATATTAAAAATAATACAAAACAATTATAATTATTAAAAATTTATATTTATGGATAATTAGTTTAGGATAAATTAAATAATTTTATTAAAGCATATTTTAAATAAAAGAATCGGGCATATAAAGAGTTATTGGGGTGCGAATATATACATTAGTAAATAAATAAGGAAAATTTAACTATTCAATTTATTTTTTAAGAAATACTCCCTTTTTTAAGAAATACTCCCTCCATTTTTAATAATTGTAATACTAGGAAATAACACGAGATTTAAGGTAAGTTAATAAAATCGATTTAGTTGAAGAATTAAAATAATTAAATAAATAAAATAAGAAGAGTCACATTTAACTTTATTCCTTTTGAGTTTTATTTTAATGAATATCAAAAAATTAAGAATATAAGTATAATTAGTAAAAAATATTAACCTACAAAATATTCCAAATATGGTAATGTAACACTTATTTTCAAACTCCCAAAAAGGAAAATGTAACACTTAAAAAACCGGAAGAAGTAATTCATTAATCTATATTTTAACAGAATTGCAATTGACAAAAAAACAAATATAAATCTAGCTTTATTAGAAATTGAAAGGCTAATTACTGCAAATTTTATAAGTTTGAAAATTTTATCTGGAACGCCGGTACTGAATGAAGTTTTAACATCTGAAACATATAATTTATTAATAATAGAAGAGACATATTATTATGAGAAAGAAAGGCGGATCACACTAACTTATTACCTTTGTTAATTGATGAGCAGAATAATGTTTATAATAAAATAGTGACCATAGTTGATAGTGATGAGGGTTGATTAGTTTTTCTTTACGTGTTGGAACTGACAAGACATTTATCGATAATTTGTCTAGAAAAGATTATGTTTAGGCATTCGTGAGAGAGGTGATAATGTGTTGCATGTAGCATCCAGTGTAATAGCACCATACTCCTTTCAAGAGGTATGACTGTACATTCTAGATTCGGTATTTCACTAGATTGTGACGAGAATTATACCTGCAAAAAATCTTCCCCATAAAATTATTTAACCTCTCTTATCATTAAAAAAAAAGCTCATTATTTGGATGAATATTCTTAAGTAGAATGATTAGGAGCCCATTTGAATTAACCAAATTTCCTATTCGATTTCAGAGGAAAAATTCTCACGCGCGGTTTGTTTTACTATGACTATTAAAAACAAGTCAATGTCAATTGTTAAAGAAAGTTGGACTCTATATTCAAAAACCAGTTTTTACCCATGTCAGTGATATGTTGCAATATCTCGTGTCACTGGAAAGAGGTCTCAAAGTATTAATATGTAATTAAGATAAATTAACTCAAGATACTACAAGAAATGTTGTTTACTATGAAAATTATATATGGCAAGAATTTGCACAATGAATATTTCATGTAGGTGATGATAATTAGTAAAGCTTGTATTGATCTTGGAGATATACAATTAGATGTGATATTTCCATATGATAATTCTATAAACTCTATGGAAAATCCTATAGCGGAAATTGTTGATTACTTATACAAATATAAATTGCACCACTTCAAATCCAAATATTTCTAAACATATTGCTATACTAACCCGGTAACCCCTACCAATGAGATTGTTTATACGATCAATGATTACATCATGAAAAATATGTCTGCAAATGAAAATTTATATATATATATATATATATATATCAGTTCTAACAATATTTGTAAAGATGATGAAAGCATAGATAATGCCAATGAATTATTTTCAATGGAATATCTAAACACGGTCAATTGTTCTGGATTACCGACTCGTGAAATATAGTTGAATGATGGTTGCATAGTCATGCTTCTTAGGAATATGGATCCGCAAAATAAATTATGTAATGGAAGTATGTTGATAGTAACCAAGATGCGAAACCATATAATTGAGGTTAAACTAATTTTCGGAGAACCAAATTCTTGATTGGTAGGATGATTATGAGTCTGTCTGATTTAACCAAATTCCCCATTCGATTTTAGATGAGAAAATTCTCACTCTCAATTTGTTTTGTTATGATTATAAACAAAAGTCAATGTCAATCTTTAGAGAATGTTGGACTTTATCTTCCAAAATCAATTTTTAGCCATGAACAGTTATGTTGTAATAGTTCGTGTCACTAGCAAGATGTGGCTCAAAGTATTAATATGTAATTAAGAATGATTAACTCAAGATACCTCAAGAAATGTTGTTTACAGTGAAACTTATATATGACAGAAAATTGGCAAAATAGATATTTGATATAGGTGACGGTAAAGACGGTATTATTTTTGAGATGTACAATCAGATGTGATATTTCCAGATGATATTCTTATAAACTCTACGGGTGATCCTAAAGCCGCAAATTTTTTAAGTATATATACAAATATTAACTGTATCACTTCAAATTTAGACATTTTTAAAGATAGTGCAATACTAGCCCCCTACCAATGATATTTTCAGCAAATTGTGAGGGAAATTTCATATTATGCTTAATACTTATATTTAAATTTTATTTTATTTTTAAATTTAAAATTCAAATTAAATAAAAATATTATTTCGATAATTATTTTTATTGATCTGTATAGTTTGTACCGAACAAGCCACAGAAGCTAAAGGAGACGGTATAATATGATTTCTTTGTTAGTTTTGAAAATAATTAAATTATATTATCATATACATCCTCTTTCGAATATATATAAAATCACTACACATTTTTCATTACTAAAAATACAATTTATTATTACTTTATATAATATAAGTATATATAATATAAAATATATAATTATGTCCGTCGAGTCTCGACGGATTACTTACTAGTTTAATATATAACAATTGTTGATTTGTAAACATGATGCCTTAAGAAATTTTCTTTGATTTAAAAAGAAAGAAAGAAAGAAAGAAAAAGGAAAGTAGGAGTATAAATATCTTTAGGATTTTATATGAAACGAAATCTGCTAAGTGTGCTTTGCCCATCCTGCAACGGGTACGGTTAGGGGGCTGAATGTATAGATTCAGCCCCTTGCTGAATGCGCTAAGTTCCACTATGTGCTGTGCTAGGTGGATGGAAGTCACAAATTAACATTTAAATACTACCATATATGGATTGAATGCATTCAAGGAAAGAAGATCTCCACTTTCTATAATTTATTGTGGCAAGGGTGGCCATAACCTGCCAATTCTGTAATAAAATCCTATTAACCATTGTACCATAATGTGGGAATGTGCATAATGAAACACTAATTCTCTCAATTGGCCTCCAAAAATCAGCCATATTCAAACCATCGGTGCCGAACAACGCTTCCATTAAAGACCATTATTTTATTGTTGTTTGACCTCAACAAGAATCCCATTGGAGAAGATGATACTGCTTCGGCGGGAAATGCTAGCAATGTGCTGGGCAGTCACTAGAATGACGATGGTTCAGATTGATGAATGTGCGTGAGGGTGTAAAGTCTTAACTCATTCAGGTGCGCGTTTGCAAAAACTTTAATCTGTGTACGCGTACAGCATGATTATTCTGTTTAGTCAGCACATATGTAACATAATATCAACACACAAACAACGGTAATGTAGCAGATAGATAACATAATGTCGGCACACAAAAATATGTCTTCCCCAAACTATGTTTGCATTCAATAACAACGCGCAACCTGTATACAACATGTGACCCTATACACCATCATAATCGTATGAAAATACAGGGCTAATACCCAATAAATACTGGAATAAATTAGTCCAAAAAATTAACATCCCATGTCTAACCTCGAGCCAAAAAAAAAAGAAAAAAGAAAAGAAAAAACGCCTACTTCCCCCTGCGAGTAGAACGTTTGGCCTCCGGCCCTTCAAACATGTTCATTCTCCATACTAGTAAAGGGCACAAAAACAACAATAAAAAACGCGTACTTCCCTGCAGTAGACGTTTGTGATATGATTCCTAGAGGCATTTTTGACTCGATGTCTAACTTAAAGCATGTTGCAAATCCATTGTCGAAAACAGGTTCATCTGGAGACATCACACAATGTGTATTAAAAATAGCACACAAATGAAGCTTAAAAAACACAGACACTATTTCAAAAAATCAAAAGTAAACATAACAGCACAAGGCATTAAGCATATTATCACAAAGCAATAAGCCTATCAGCACACATCGAAAACAAAAACAACACATAAATGAAGCTTAAACAGTGCACACCATTGCAAAGAATCAAAAGTAAACATAACAGCACAAGACATAAAGCCAATCAGCATACATGAAAAACACAAACAGCACACCTTTATGGTACACATAACCCCAAAAATACTAATATACCAACCCTCGTATAAAAACAATCACTGGTATAAGAAACCCCCAAACAAAGTCAATTTAAGAGCCGCCGAAAACTCAAAATGAAAGTGCATAAAAGCACCGGCCAACACACCCACCATCCCCCCAATTCACAACCCTCCTAGCAAAACCTTACAAATTTTACCCACAACCCACTCAGATATAGCAGACAAGAAAACAAAATTGGGGGTGCAAAAACACAAATGATGGAACGAAAACAGATTTTAAAGTGAACCCTAACCTTTATTAATTGGGATCGCAGTGAAACACTCTAGCGGCTATAGCACAGCGTCCATAAAACCCTCTGCACCCAAAATATATACGGCGACGGCGTCTCTACTTCATTTGCGATGGGGGAGAACATATAGAATGATTTTTGGAGGCAATGGTGTAGGATGTAATGGGGTGGGAAATTTAGAAATAATACTACGAACCGATGTTTGTGTTGAGGAGAATGAATAGCTCTGTGAAACACCACTATGCACATTCTATCATCCAAAAATAAAAAAATTCAAAGTAGCACAAGGATACCGTTCCCAATGATACCCAATATCCCGTCAAAATAAAGATGCACAATTTAAGGGAAACAAATTAAGAAATACATATTACTCACATTAATTAAAATATCCAGTCAAATCCTCTCATTTATGGTAAAAAATAAACATTAACAGACTTAACACATAATCCTTCTCTCCTTATCAATTCAGCAAGGGGCTGAATCAGCCCCTAAACCTAACCCATTTGCAACTGCAGGGATCCCTTTAATTTAAGTAACCTGCATATACTTCCACTATCATCAATATGCGTTCATCAATGATGTTTTTATCTTAATAAAATTAAAATAAAGACAATTAAAACTGATCGAATGAAGGAAGTGCTAGTAATGAATTACTACTACTAACAAGGCAAATCAAATCTTGGGCAGAAATGGATTGGTGGGGTGTGGCTATCTTGGTCAAGCCACCAACACTTATGCAGAGATGTATGCGTTATGTTATGGTCCTCAATATGCCAGCCAGAAAGGGATTAAACGTGTCACTTGCTACTCTGACTCGCTCCTAACTATTGAATCCTTGGACACATGGAACCACTTCCACCCTCTTGCTAAAGTTCTCAAGCAGATTTAAACCCTCAGGAACTCTTTTGATGTCTATCACATCCACCATATTCTTCGTGAAGGAAATAAAGTAGCTAACACTCTTGCTAAGCATGGAGCTTCGATTGATCACTTCTATACGACCTGGGTCTTCCCCCCAGACTTCGTTAAAGGGAACCTTGCTGTGGATGCCTCCGGCGTGTGGTTCCCCCGTTTCTAGCTTTTTTCTTCGTTCCTTTGTCTTCCTAGCTCAGTGTTTTCCTTCCTTTTTTTCTCTTTTATTTCCTGGATTCGGCTTTTCAAAAAATAAAAAATAAAAAAAAAATCTTGTGCAGAAATAAGTCGCAAGTCGGCAAATCCCCAACGCCCGCCCCACGTGCACCGGTTGGCTGGCGGCGGACCCCATTTTCAAATATAGAGAGTAGACTAGTCGTCTATTTCAGAATACTCAATTTTTCGAACTAACTAATTAATGTTGCATGGATTTTTCCCTCTTTAATTAATTTGTCGTGTTTGCCACATACTACTATTAAAATGTTCGTCTCGATCACTTCAATCATTCTAATTCACTATTGAAAACTCTATTCATGGACCAAAATCAATCTTTAAATAACTCAATCAAATAAAGTGCATCCGCTACGATAATCAAGTCAAATTGTTTGGCTCGGGTGAAGCCAATGACCTTTTTCTCCTCAAGGGAGGCTACCGGAAAAGGATCAAACCGATTACGGGTCCGGATTAACAATAATGCGCCCACAATTGACTGAATCTTCTTTGAATTGATCAAAAATAACAAGATACAACGGAGAATCTGCCTGTTGTTAAGAAACAACGGCGGAATTCACCAAAAACAGGGAACCAAACTACCAGCTGCTAAGAAGCAACGGTGGATTTGGAAATGGTAACCGCTACAAACTAGGCTAGATTCTAAGGAAAGCTGTAAAGGAAAGCTATAAAGAAAGCAGTAAAGATAACAAGGAATTAAATTTGATAAAAGGAATTTGGGGGTTGGATTGATCTCTCCGATTTTGTGTGTGTCGACCCCTATTTATAGCCGGAGCTGGAGTAACCGCTCTCCAGCCAATCCTTCTGAGCCGAATTCCTTCTTTCTTCACTTCGGTTGTTTTTGGTTTCGGCTACTTCTTCCCATTTCGGCCGAAATCTCTATCAGTCTCGTTTCCCTCCCTTCGGTTTACTATGTACTTTCGGCCTTACTGATCTTGAGCCCATCTTCCTTTTGGACTTCCTCTTTCTTCCGGCCCATGTCTTATGGCCCAATAACTCTTCGCGGCCCATTATTTCATATGGCCCCAACAGATGCCCTCCTTACTTGGGCGAATTTCTTTCATATGAGAAGGAGCCCAAGTAACTCCTCTCTCTCTCTTCGTGTGCTAACTCCTCCTTAATATCCGGCCACGTCCTTCTGTGCCTTTTCATTTGCCTTTACTTTCGTTTTTTAAAGTCGTTTTCCGCTTTTTGTTTTCCTCATCCTTCCTTCGTCTTCTCGCTTCTTTTTTTTCATCGATGGCGCAACCGACTCTTTCCCCTTCCTCTCAAAAAATCAAAGATGCTGAAGATTCCCTAGTTGAGACTTCTTCGCTTCGTCTCATTGATGACGACCTCGTCACTCTTGGGCCTCTTGCGACTTCGACTGAGGCCACGATTTCTGCTTCCGCTCTTTTTGGGGAATCAAAGACGATCCCCTTGTTTTCGGACTATTTCTCTGTCAAGCTTTTCGGCCCTCTCAGTACTTGGCCGTTGGTGACTCAGGAACATGTTGCTTGGTACGAAAGGGCCCTTCCTCATTGTGGATTAGGTTGGGTTAACTCTGGTATTATTCACCTGATTAAGCTGAGTTTACAACCTTTTCCTCCTACCTATAACTACATTCAGGCCCTCCTTTGCTTTTGGAATTCATCCATTAATTGCTTCTGTTTCCCATGGGGTATAATGACTCCAACTATTGAGGATGTTAAGCTTCTTCTGGACTTACCCTCTCTTGGAAAGCCCGTCTTAGGTGTTACTGATTCCGACAAGCCTACCACGAAAAACACTGGCTATGCTTCCGGGCTCACCTTTTCTTCATGGATTAATAAGTACCGTGGGGATAAGCCCGAATTTTCTAAGGACGAATCTGTGGCTTTTATGATGCACTTCCTTAGCCGATTCTTCTGGTGCGCTCCTGCCAAGAATGTTGTTCTTGAGAACTACCCTCTGGCCAAGGCCCTTATGAAAAAGACTCATTTGCCTCTCGCCGACTATTTCTTGGTGCATCTGTATTCTGGCATGTCTTCCCTGGTTCATGGATGGGCTGATGGCCACTCTAGCCGATCTCATGGCCCTCTCTGGTTCCTTCACCTCTGGCTGGTATGGCATTTCAGGGATATGTCCCGTTTTGAACCTCAATCTTTTGAAACTACCCATCCCTCTGCTAACGATCTTCTCGGGGTTCGGTTTCCCGAAATACGCACTGAACAATGGATTTACTACTTCATGAACCGATCCCCTCTTGGTCCTTCTTCTTGCCACCTCTATTCTGGTACTCCGGATAGTTGGGTTTCGGCTATCAACACTCCCCCTTTTGGTAGACCCCTTCCGAAGGCGTTTGCTCAAGTCTGGAATGCTTGTATCATTCCTCGTCACATTTTCAACTGCTCATTGTTTGTTCCCCCTGACCACTCTATCCTTTCTGAGGTTTACAATCCTCATTTAGTCAGCCGTCAATTCGGCTTTGTTCAGGATGTGGTCATTCCTCTCTATGGAGACCCAAATCGATACAGCAAATCCTTCAAAGGATTCGGCTCTGAGAACAGCCGAAATCTCTGTCGTACCTGGGCTCTCCGGATTTGCAACTTTGAAGTTCGTTCTCTTGACATCCGCCCTGGTCTTTCAACCGAGCGTTTCGATACCTGGTGGGAAAAAGCTCTTTCTTACGCTAATTTTGGCACTAACTTGCAGAGCCTCCTTGTTTCTCGCGGCTTTCCAGGTATTATGATGTTTTCGGTTGTTGGTTCAGCCCCTGATTACTCCTGCTCTTCTCAAGAGGATGACCCTCTACTTCCTTTACTTAGTAAGTCTTTCGGCTTTCTTCTTATTGTGTGTCGTGTATCTTTCTCAGATTTTTTCCTCTTTTTCTCTTTCTTTGCAGGGGCTGCTTTGGATGATGTCTCATCTTCTCCATCTCATCCGCGTATTTCGTCTGCTCCCGCTATTTTCGGAAAACGAAAACGTGCTGCTTCTGGTTCAGGGAAGTCGAAAAAAGAACCTGCAACTAAGACGCTGCGACGTTCGGCTCGTTCGCCTCTTCCCAGCTCGGGCTCGTCTGCTGATCAGGTTTCTTACCGCTCTTTTCTTCTATATTTTTTTTTCTGTTTACTATATTCTCTTTAACATTTATTTCCTTTCCTTCTAGGCTCCTCGAGTTGCCGTTTCTTCCGGCCCTTCCGAGTCACCTAATCCCTCATCTGCGGCCCTTGATCCTATTGATGAGAACCCGGCCATTACTTCCAGTACAACTCCTGTTTCTTCGGCCGATATGGGACCAGGATTGACTTCTCGAATGCCCGAGGGTGGCAATACTGATTCGACTGCTCCTATTTCGACTACTTCCCTAGCAGTAGCCCTTCCCTCTTCTTCTATTGCCTCCGTTCCTAACCCCTCTCCTGTCCATACTCGGCTGGGAGAATTAGCCGTTGGTAATGTTAATCCTCCTTCACCTTTCCCGGATAAGGATATTCTGGATAATTTCTTTTCCCTTTCATTTGTTTCTTCTTCATCGGAATTTCCTCGTTCTTTTAAAGCCTGCTTGGATAAGCTTGAATGCTTGATTTCTGAACAATCCGACGCCTTCTCCGTCCAAACCAAGCCTATCCTTTTGCTTATCTCTTATATCAGGCAGACTTTTCCTCAAGATCTTCTGGTCTCCGGTTTGTCAAACGTCGTTGATGCAATGTTCACCTGTCTCTTACGAATAGACATGGAGCTTCCTAGCCTCTTGGCCTTTCGCAGAACACTCGAAGATGAGCATACTTCTCTTACCCTTCACAGGGCGGAATTTGACAAGCATGCTTCTGACTATCATTCTTATATGAGTCAATTGTCGGCCAATGATGGCCTCAGATCCAATTATTTGAATCGTCTCTCCGCCATTGACTCCGAAATCAGTCGACTTCAACATGAGGCACAAGGCGTGAAGAATGCCTTAGCCGAAGTTGACCAAGAATTGGCCCACTTGCAAGGACTTATAAAGCAGCTCCACAAATCTGCTCAGGCTCCGAGGGATAAACTTGCTAGTCTCAAAGAGAAAATAGACTACCTTGCTTTGAGGTTATCCTTCAGTGACAATGTCCTTGGCGTTTTTCGTGGCTTGTGGTCAGACACTCAGAAGGCGCTTAATCAGATTCGCTCTGTCGCGGTTCAACTTCCTTCGGTGCCAAATACTTCAATGGTTTCTGATAACCTTTTCGTCAATCATCCTTCAAGGGATAATGCAAAGAATTCTGGTAATATTTAATTTGTTCTTTTGGTCCTGATGATATACGATGATTATGTCTTCCTTTTCTTTTAATTTCTCTTCTTAGATGCTCCGTGTGATCCTTTCGAAGACACTACCGACAAGCTTTTCTCGTCCCAACCCGATGATCCTCTGGTTTCGGCCGAAGCTGAAGCTCGATCGTATCAGGAGTTTCAATCAGTATTGGATCCAACTTCTGTTTGTAATTCGGCCGCCCCCTTACCAGTGATTTCGGCGAAGACATTGCTTATGATTTGAGTGGAGATTGAACTTTGTTGTTGTTGTTTTTTGAATGTAATAATATCCCCCTTACTGTACTCTTGGCTTTTATTTCGGCCGATCCACTTTGTATACTTAATCGGCCCATTATAAAATATTTGTCTTTTTGCAGACTTATTTCGCCTGTTTCTTCCGTGTTCCCAGGAATATTTTCTGATACAATATTATCTTCTGCAGCTTTATTGGGATTCTTGAAATGTTTCTTCCGTAATCAATGTTTTCTTTTTACGTTTCCATTTTTTTGTTATAACTGACATCCCTTCATTTCTCTCTATAAATACCAACTCCTATCCTCTTCTTGTCTCATAATCTCGCAAATACCAATCATGAACATCTTGATGCTTTTAATTTCTTCTCCTTCCTGGCCTCCTTGGCCCGTCGGCTCTTTGATTGATCCTTTACTTATAAGCCGAAAGTCCTCCTTATATGCAGCGCGAGTTCAACTAATCCTTTTACCATTATCTTCATATAAATTGGGAACTTTCCATACATTTCTCAACATGTATTCCGACGGTCATACTCGAGCTCTGCTCTATTCCCTCTTATTGTTGTGACCTGTCGTAATCTTACTAATATCGGTCCCAAAGTCTTGGGCGGTCGGATAATAATTGCGCCTTTCTATGAGACTGAATTATCTTCTAAGCTCCGAAGGCCATACCCCTCGAACCTCATCCCTATCTTCAATGCTAAGAAGGGGGTATCCTTGCTGGAGCAGATTAAAATTTTCTTCTTCCTGGTCTGGGAGTTGGCTTTCTTGGCACAGCCATCTCTTCTCTCGCCGGCTAGAAGAATTTGGGCTTGGGAATGAATGTTGGCCATCTACCACTTCAGATCCCACTGGCCTCCGCTTCTTCCTAGCCGTTTTAGCCCAGGACGTTTCCCTTGTATATTGTAATTTCGGGCTATCGACGCCGCTTTCGGCCGAAGTAGCACCCTTTTTGTACTTATTCGTTCATGCAATAAAATCTTTACTTTTTCGCATCACTTTGTGTTTAATCCCATGCTGATGGATAATATTTCTTCATGTATCTTGCATTAACTGGATTTGACATCTGCTCACCATTTTCGTCCACCAAAACGTATGCTCCATTCGGTAATTTCGTATGAACAATAAATGGTCCCTCCCAATTGGGACTCCACTTACCTAATCGGCCATCCTTCTGTTTAGGTGGCCATATAACTTTCCAAACTAAATCCCCAACTTCAAACCGCTTAAGATGAATTCGCTTATTGTACCAATCGGCCACAACATCTTTATTTTTCCTTAAATTCTCGAAGGCTTGCATCCGATTGGAGTTAATTTCCAATAACTCATCTTTCATCGCACAATCGTACTGTTCGGCCGGCATTGAATCCGCTTGACTTGTTCTCAAAGTCGGCACTGTAATTTCGGCTGGCAACACTGCATCCATTCCATAAGTCAGCCGAAATGGTGTAAACCCAGTAGCTGAAGTTTTAGCATTTCGATAAGCCCACAATGCTTCAGATAACTTCTCATGCCATTTTCTTGGTTGGTCTTCGATCATCTTCTTTATAATTCCTATCAGCTGTTTGTTTGTGGCCTCTGCTTGTCCATTTCCTTGTGGGTAATATGGTGACGAATGCACGATTTTTATTCCATATTCCTCTGCAAAGGCCTTGACTTTTTCTCCCACAAATACAGTTCCTCTATCTGTTAGAATCGTCTGTGGGATCTCGAATCTATAAATCAACTGTCTCTTGATAAACTCAATCACCTCCTCTTGTGAAATACTGACATACGCCTGAGCTTCGGCCCATTTCGTGAAATAATCTGTTGCTACTAGCACTAACTCATGTCTTTTCGACGAAGAGGGATGAACTTTTCCTATGATGTCCATGGCCCATCCTCTGAATGGCCATGGTTTGATCATTATGTGTAGTTCCTCGGCCGGTAACTTCTGAATCGGCCCATGTTTTTGACATTCGCTGCATCCTCTTGCATATTTTTCACAATCAGGACCCATATTCGGCCAATAATATCCTAGCCGAATAATACTCCACTTCATCGATTTTCCTGCCCGATGTGCACCACATATTCCTTCATGAACCTCTCCCATTACCCTTCTGGCGTCTTCTTCTCCGACACATCTGAGCAATACTCCATCAATAGCTCGCTTGAATAATAATCCTCCTATTATGACGTAATCCATCGCTTTCCATTTTTCGGCTGGATTAGCCTCCGAAGGATCTTCTAATGTCTGTGCTATCTTTTTTATCCATACGGCCTTCTCTGTTTCGGCCAAATGTACTTCCACATTTCCTGCTATCGGCATCAACCGATATCTAGCTGCATGCTGAGCCAATTCATTGGCCACTTCGTTCCTTTCTCTCGGGATATATTCAATGTATACCTCATCGAATTCTTCTAACAAATTAACCGCTTCTTCGTACAATCTGATCAACTGAGAACTCTTCACCGAAAAATCGCCATAATATTGCTGAACAACTACCCCCGCCGAGTCCCGCTTCTGATAATGATTGCTCTGACTCACTTCTATCTAT